>JANHGN010019137.1:0-34513 GCA_024605025.1 Megaceryle maxima | reverse complement strand
CTGTTCAGTGATTTTACTTTTCAGCTCAGTACTTCTAACTAACTGCACTTTCTGAAGTTAGCAGCCTGTTTTCACAGTGTCTGCTGCTGGCAGTGACAACACCCCCTGTTTAGAGTTACTACCAAGGACTGGTGTGCAGACCAAAGCCACTGCTGGATCTTGTGTACCACATTGGGAGGTTAAGGAAAGTGAAAGGCTGCACCTGCAGGGAGAAGTGGACAGGGCAGGTGACCCTAAACTAACCAACGAGGCATTCCAGCCCATATATGTCATATTTGGTATAAAGCAGAGGGATCCGAAGAGTCTATAGGTTTTTTCCCGGGCTCTTCTTCCCTCTTGGATTGCTTTGACAGTTTTGCTTGGCTTGGCTCAGGTCCTCTTTCAGTTCCTTCCTTGGAGCATCCAAGGAGGACTCTGTTCTGCCCTTGATCCCAGTTGGTGTGTTCCTGAACCTGGTACCAGAATCCAGCTCCTGAACACAGCTCCCATCTGCTGTGGGCCCGGTCTGGGAATCCCCAGTGCCTGCTCTACAATAACAGTGGTGACGGTGATGTAATTACCATCGGGGCGGTTGGGTTCGATACTGGTTTTGTATATATTTGTACATATTCTATTTTATTATTATTATTGTTAATAAAGCTGTTCTAGTTTCCTTTTCTAATCACTAAGTCTCCCTTATTTCTTTTTTCTTCCCCTTTGGGGAGGGAAGGGGGTTAACAGAAAGCATCAGTTATAGGTCTGTGGGGCCGCCCTGACCCTAAATCATGACATAGGCTAATGCTGATCTAGGTCCCCTGAAGCAGAGCTAGCTCACATCCTGACCAAATGAGAGTCAGTGTAGCTCAGATTTGTGTGTACTTGCTTCTGTTGTCATATATCTTTAAGCAGATAGCCCCAGGGCGTCCCCAGAGAGTAGCTGGCTTCAAAAGGCCTGAGTTACAACATGTATGCCCAAAACATGCTTGGAAGCAGTGTGTTGAATTAAATACCTGCAAAATTCTGATACTTAGTAGTGGCCAACCAGAATCTTCTGAAATCCTAAATACTAAGCCATGGCTGAACTAATTCCCATTTTGAGGAATGTTGCCTATTTGAATACATCTGACTATATATCTGACTCATACATGCACATGCTGGATGTTTGGAGCTCTTCTGCTGGAAGATGCCTATTTTTTCTAACTCTTTTTTCAATATAAAACCAGTTTTGGTGCCTCTCTGTACCATATTTCCATAGCAGCAAAATGGTAGTTTGATTACTGTGAAACAGCAGTTCAGCAAAGAACACAGTTTAGAAATTTGTAGAGAAAACAAAAAATAAACCAAAATAAAGACTAAAGACAGTTGGTTCTGCTAAATATGCAGTAGGAAGCAGATTGTGTGACTCATAGAGGAGAGTAATGTGGTAAAAAATAATGGTATGATCAGTCAGGTATTCTCTTAAAAAATATTTGGAGGAGGAATAAGCAATAATGTATCAAAAAAAGTCTAATAAAAATCTTCTGGTTTAAAGATTGGAGAAGCTGAAGGTGTAGAAAATGCCTCTCTTTTCTATGATGCTCCTGTTCATTACAGGTAACATAACCATTCGGTATGTGTGCTAAGTGCAACACACAGAGCACACCTTTTCTTTTATAGCATGAGGCAAATTCAGATGAAGCTGAACTAAAACACATGGATGAGTGGATATGCAAAAATGCCTTATGGTTTATTTTAAAGGCAGTTGTATACAACAGTAGAACTGGACCTATCTTTTTTAGAAGTATCTGTTTTTATTGACTTCAATTCCCAATAAACCAATTTTCATACCTCTATATATTGTATATCTTTCAAGCTTTAGAGACATATATATGTGTGCCTTTAACACTGTCTCCCACAATATTGTCATATCCATCTACTCTGGATGAGTGGATGAACAGATGTATAAAAAACTGGTCAGATGTTTGGGCTTTAAAAGTAGTGGTTGGTGGGTCACATTGTATCTGGAGGCTAATAACTAGTGAGGTACCACAGGGAACAATTTTGGACCAGTCCTCCTTAAGCAATGCCTTAATTTAGGTATCAACTCTGCAGATGATGCCAGATTGGAGGGATAACTTGATACACTGGAGAGAAGGGTTGCCACACTGAAGTACCTTCACAGGATGGAAAATGGTCTGACAGGAACTTCATAAACTTCAATAACAACAAATATGAAGTTCTTCACCTGGGAAAGAAGAATCCTTTGCAACAGCATAGGCCGGGGACTGACTGACTGGGGAGCAGCTCTGATGAAAAGCTAGTATAGCAAGCTGCACAGGAGCCATCAATGCACCCTGGTAGGCAAGAAGGTCAACAATATCCTGTGCTGTGTGAACAGGCACACAGTTAGGACACTGTCCTCTCTGCTCAGCACTCATAACTAGAATATTATGTCAAGTTTTGAATTCCCCAGAAGACACAAACAAGATGAAGTGACTTCAGCAGCTGGCCACCAAGATGATCAGGGAGCAAAGCAAAGCAAAGCAAGGAGAGACTAATGGACAGGGCCTGTTCAGCCTACAGAAGAGAGAGCTTCTGGGGAACCAAACAGCTGTCTGCCAGTACTTTTAGATCTGCTGAAGTGATCTGCTAGAAAACAGCTCCACAGAGAAGGACCTGAGAGTCTTGGTGGACAAGATAAACATGAGCCAGCAGCGTATTCTTGTGGCCAAGAGGTCCAACATATCCTAGGATGCATTACAAAGAACATGACCAGTAAGTCAAGAGAGGTTCTCCACCCCTTTACACTGCCCTACTGAGGCCACATTTGGAGTATTGTGTCCAGTTCTGAGTTCCTCCGTTAAAGAGAGATGAAGAACTACTGGAGAGAGTCTAACAGAGGGCTACAAAGATGATTAGGTGACCAGAGTGTCTCTTAGGAGGAAAGGCTGAGAGACCTGGGTCTGTTTAGCCTGTAGAGGAGATCTTATCATTGTTTATACATAAAAAGACCGCAAACAGTGAGGCAGTGGCAAGGGGTAGCTCTGTTCCTGTGAGCCAGATTGACGCGAACAGAGGGTTCCTGGACCCAGAAAAGCCCGAGGAAAATCAGAGAGACCCGCCAGGAGCCGCCAGCTCTCGTGTGCGAGTCTGAGAGGCTGATGACGCCGGGGGTGTTGCCGAGGCAACCGCGGGAGGTTGAAAAGCGGCGAAACCGGAAGCGACACTCAGAGCTCGAACAGCGAGGCAGCTTTTGTCACAAAGAAGCGAGTGCTGGTAGCACGGCGCGTGGGGAAATCAGCGCCTCTGCCGGCTCTACAAGGGAGCCCGACCTTTAGAAAATCCTCAGCCATGGTCTCCACCCGGCAGAAGGTTACTCACTCAGTGCTCGCGCGGGCGGATGTGGGAACTCAGAGTGCCCACAGAAACACACAGCGGTCCAGGTCACAGGCTGCAGGGAATGTCACAGCCTGGCACTGGCAACAAATGACAGTGATGGGAACTGCTGCGTGCAGTGATAACAGGCAGATGATCTCCTTTGCCGTGTAGCAAAGTTACAATAGGAAGTTGAAAGGCTGAGGAGCATCAGGGAGGCTGAGTTCAGGATAGACTGGTGGAGCCAGGCCCTGCTGTCCCTGAAACAGAAATGGGAGCAGCCATCAGAAAGCACCCAGGATCAGCGAGACCCTTCACCCTGCCCCTGTCAGACCAGAGGCAGTGGTCTGGAGGGAGGGAGTGAATGGAGGCAAGTTCATCATCATGGCAACATGTGAACTTCCTCCTTGCCCACCTCACCCCCCCAGTGCCACTGAAAAACAGATATGAGGCCCTGCTCAAGAAAGACCAGCCAAATGAGCATACAGTCAATGAGCAACCTTCGTCTGAGATTCATCTGCCATCAGAAAGGCCTGCTGCTCCTATCACAACCACACCCCACAAGAAAAAAAAAAAAAAGAAGGGTTATAGTTGTAGGCAACTCCCTTCTGAGAGGAACAGAGGGTCCAATATGCTGGGCAGACCCTTCTCACAGGAGGTCTGCTGTCTCCATGGAGCCCGGGTTAATAGCATCACCAGGAATCTTCCTAGCTTGGTACAATCCTCAGATTATTATCCATTGCTGGTCCTCCATGTAGGTGGTGAGCACATTGAGAATAGTAATGTAGAATGATCAAAAGAGACTTTAGAGTCTTCGGATGACTGTGAGGGATTCTGGGACATAAATTATCTTTTCCTTTACCCTTCCAGTGGCAGGCAGCAACATCAGAGTGAACAGGCAAATTCAGGTTATTAATACATGGCTCCATAGCTGGTGTCACCATAACAATTTTGGCTTTTGTGACAATGGGATGACCTGTACAGCACCAGGTTTGCTCACATGTAATGGAAAACACCTTTCTCAAAGGGGAAGAGAGTCTTTGCACAAGAGATCGTAAGGGTGATTGACAGGGCTTTAAACTAGATATGAAGGGGGAGGGGCATGCATCCAGACTAGATAGACATGGCCATGGGTGTTGTATACCAGCACTTGTGGGTCAGCGTGCCAACATTTTTGAGAACCAAAAGGTCTTCCACCCCCCAAGGGCAAAAACTATACACTTAACCCCTTCTTTGAAATGCTTATAGACCAATGCATGCAGCATAGGGAATAAGAAGGAGGAACTGGAGATCTATGTTCGGTCACAGGGCTGTGATCTCATTGCAGTTACTGAGACATGGTGGGACAGCACACATGACTGGAATGTTGTCATGGATGGTTATGTACTTTTTAGGAAAGATAGACCAGCAAGGTGAGGTGGTAGAGTCGCTCTTTATGTGTGTGAGCAATTCGAATGCATTGAGCTCTTCCCAGGAGGGTTGAAGAATGTATTGAAAGCTTATGGGTAAAGAATTAAGGGGCATGCAAATATAGGTGAAACTGTTGTGGCTGTCTATGTGGGCCCACTGCTGAATGATGTGGGAGACCTAGTGACAGAGGATGCAGAGAAGGCAGAGTTACTGAATGCCTTCTTTGCTTCAATCTTCACTGATAAGACCAGCCCTCGGGAATCCCAGACCCTGGAAGTAAGAGTGAAAGCCTGGAAGGAGGAAGTCTCTACACTGGTTGAGATTGGGTTAGAAATCACTTGGGTAAACTGAACACACACAAATCCATGTGTCCTGATGGACTGCACCCATGAGTGCTGAGGGAGATGGCTGATGTTGCTCTACCGCTCCATCATTTTTGAAAGATCGTGGAGAACAGGTGAGGTGTCTGAGGACTGGAGGAAAGATGATGTCACTCCAGTCTTTAAAAAAGGCAAGAAGGAAGACCCTGGTAATTACAGACTGATCAGCCTTACCTCCATCCCTGGAAAGGTGATGGAGCATTGCACTCTGGAGATCATAGCACATGGAAGAAAAGAAGGTTATCAACAGTAGCCAGCATGGATTTACTAAACAGAAGTTATGTCTGACTAATCTGAGATTTCTGTGGTGGTGTGACTGAATGGGTAGATGCAGGGAGAGCAGTGGATGTTGTCTACCCTGACTTCAGCAAGGCTTTTGATACTGTTTCCCTGTCTCCTTGTGGGTAAGCTCAGGTAATGTGGGTTAGAAGAGCAGACTGTGAGGTGGGTTGAGAATTGGCTGAAAAAGAGAGCTCAGAGGATTGTAATTTGTGGTGCAAAGACCATATGGTGACCTGTAAGTAGTGGTATTCCCCAGGGGTCGGTACTGGGTCCAGTCTTATTCAACATCTTCATCATTGACATGGATGAAGGGACAGAGTGTACCCTCAGCCAGCTTGCTGATGATACTAAACTGGGAGGAGTGGCTGATACACTGGAAGGCTGTGCTGCCATCCAACGAGATCTGGACAGACTGGAGAGCTGGGCAAAGGCAAACCTAATGAAGTTCAACAAGGATAATTGTAGAGTCCTACACCTAGGAAGGAACAACACCATGTACCAGTACAGGCTAGGCGTAGACCCACTGAAAAGCAGTCCCATGGAGAGGGACCTTGGCCTCCTGGTGGACAATAAGTTATCCATGGAACAGTAATGTGGTCTTGTGGCCAGGAAGGCCAATAGTATTCTGGGGTACATAAAGAAGAGTGTGTCTATCAGGTCGAGGGAGGTACTCTTCCCCCTCTAATCTCCACTAGTGAGACCATGTTTGGACTATTGTGTTCAGTTCTGGTGTTCCCAGTTCAAGAGGGACAGAGCAATACTAGAGAGAGCCCAACGGAGAGCTACAAAGGTGATTAAGGGACTGGAACATCTCTCTTATGAGGAAAGTAGGGAGTTTCTCCTTCCCCTATACTCTGCCCTAGCTAGACCACACCTGGAATACTGTGTCCAGGTTTGAGCTCCCCAGTTTAAGAGAGACAGGGATCTACTGGAAAGAGTCCAATGGAGAGCTACAAGGATGATTAAGGGACTTAAGCATCTCCCCTGTGAAGAACTGAGGGAACTGGGGTTGTTTAGTCTTGAGAGGAGAAGACTGAGAGGAGACCTTATTAATGTCTATAAACATCTGAAGGGTGGGTGTCAAATGGAAGGGGCCAGTCTCTTTTCTGTAGTGCCCAGCAATAGGACAAGGAACAATGGGTATAAACTTGAGCATAGAAGGTTCCACCTCAACATCACTTTACTGTGAGGGTGATGGAGCACTGGAACAGGCTGCCTATAGAGGTTGTGGAGTCACCTTCTCTATAGGCTTTCAAAATATGATGGATGCATTCCTGTGTGGCCTTCCCTAGGCGATCTTGCTTTGGCAGGGGGTTTGGACTTGATGATCTCTAGAGGTCCCCTCCAACCCCTAACATTTTATGATTCTATGATTCTACAAAAGGCTGAGAGTCCTGGGGCTGTTTAGCCTGGAAAAGAGAAGACTGAGATGGGGATCTTATTAATGTTTACAAATATCTGAAGGATGGGTGTCAAGTAGAAGGGGCCAGTCTCTTTTCAGTTGTGCCATGTGATAGGATGAGAGGTAATGGTAGCAAGCTGAAACACAGGAAGTTCCACCTCAACGGGAAGAAAACTTCTTTACTGTGAGAGTGACAGAGCACTGGAACAGGCTGCCCAGAAAGGTTGTGGAGTCTTCTTTTCTGGAGACTTTTAAGACCCACCTGGATCTGTTCCTGTGTGGCATGCCCTAGGTGTTCCTGTGTTGGCAGGAGGGTTGGACTCGATCTCCAGAGGTCCCTTCCAACCCCCACCATTCTATGATTCTATGATCTAAAGGGTAAGCTTCAAGAAGATGGGGCAAATCTCTTTCCAGTGCTCAGTGATAGGACAAGGAGTAATGAGCACAAACTAGAACAGAGGAAGTTCCACCTCAACATGAGGAAAACCTTCTTTACTTTGAGGGTGATGGAGCCCTGGAACAGGCTGCTCAGAGAGGCTGCAGAGTCTCTTTCTCTGAAGACTTAAAAAACCCACCTGGATAGAATCTGGTCAAACCTCATCTAGGCAAACCTGCTATAGCAGGGGCATTGGGATAGATGATCTCCAGAGGTCCCTTCTAACACCTTAATACCTACCATTCTGTATGTGTGATTCTGTGATCAAGAAGATGGAGCTGGTCTGCTCATAGTGGTACATGGTCAAAGGAGAGGCAAAGGACATAAACTGAAACAAGAAAAGTTCATATTGCATACGAGTTAAAACCTTTTTTCTCCAAGAGAACTGTCAATCAATGGACTGCTTGTCCCTTTGTCATATTGCTCATACAAACTGTGCAGTTCCCATCCTTGCAAGTTTTCAAGATGTACTAGGTAAAACCCTGTGCAATCTAGTCTGACCATAGTGCTGATCAGTCTTTGAGCAAAAACTTGAACTAGAGACAACCTGACAGGTCTTATCTTTAATCCCTGGGCCTAAATATTATTTTTCAAAAGTTTCCAGCCATAACCTGTGTTTAAAATGATGTGTCTGCATTTATGTTCCTGAAGACATCTCAGATTCTATCAACTCTGTTTTGTAATATTATGTAGAAAGACTGATTTGGGAACTTCAGTGACAGCTAGACAGAATAAATCTGGCATATTTTTTCACATAAGTCTATATTTTCAAAACAGTGTATGGAGAAACTGTGTTACTTGAGATGGCATATCAGTCTAAAGAACACTCTTACTCAACTTTTCCAAACTTTAAAATGCATTCCAGAAAAGATTTAGCATTTGAATATGATTTTGTTAATCAGATAAGTTTGGAAGAGGCACCTAATTCATAAAGTATGTGATTGTTCAGATAAATTTATAAACAGATACTTTTTCCCTTAAGACTGAAGAAAGTTGCTTTGATATGAGGGACCTGCTTTCCTACTTATGGCAATGTAACTTCTGCCACTCTGTGTTCTTACTGTGAACTCCAAGTTAACAGTATTTACTCAAGTTGCATGACATATATTGTAACTTAGTGCTTAAGTGATTTAGCAAGGTGTTTATATCCTGTATTGTCTAGTTCAGTAGGCACAAGAACATTTAGTAATTGTTGCTATTTAAAGATTAGTAGCTGATGGATGATGATGGTATTTTAGTAAATTGTTTTTTTACAGTAGAGTGATGGTGGTGTTTTTTTGTTCCTTGACAATATGGGGCTTATTTATATTAGAAATGTGGACTGTATTAAATGTTGTCAAAAGATTGTGTAGCTGCCCCTGTGTGAGTATGGATGCAGTAATATTTATCAAATGATGATTAATGCAGGCATAGATATTTCCAAAAAGGATACACTATTTAAAAGCCAGTTCTGTATCAGTGGAACTGCACCCATGCTACTTTTGCATCCAAGTTATTCTCAATAACACTGGGATCTGGGATCTTAGAATCATAAGACAACTCAAGTTGAAAGGGAACTCAAGAGGTCTGTGGCCCAACCTCATGCTCAAAGCAGGGCCAGCTATAAGCCACAGGAGGTTGCTTAGGGCTTAGTCTAGTTGGATCTTGAAAATTTCCAAGAATGGAGACAGCACCTCTTTCGGCAAAATGCTCCACTGCTTGACTGTCTTTCCATCTTCCTTATTCAGTGGACGATGAGGGAGGTGAATTGTTATGATCCCCCTAATGAGTCTATCCTTGCAAAGCAGGTCTGCAGAGGTGGTAGAGTCACAACAATGACTCAGAGGAACAGTACAAAAAAAAAAAAAATTGGTTTTCCCTAGGAACAATCATAAGTGGTGCAGATAAAGGTGGTTTTGACATTGGCACTATTTTCTTAACAAATTATTTTAAGGCACAATTAAATCATAGAATCATAGAAATGTCTGGGTTGAAAGGGACCTCTAGAGGTCATCTAGTCCAACCCCCCTGCTGAGACCTGGGCCATCTTTAACTAAAGCAGGTTTCTTAGAGCCTCATCAAGTCTCACCTTGAATGTCTCCAGGGATGGGGCCTCAACCACCTCCCTGGGCAATCTGTTCCAGTGTTCCACCACCATCATGGTAAAGAACTTCTTCCTTATTTCTAATCTAGATCCACTCTTTTCTAATTTACAACCAATTCCCCTCATCCTTTCACTACAGGCCTTTGTAAACAGGTCCTCTCCAGTCTTTTTATAAGCTCCCTTCAGGTACTGGAAGGTGTCTATTAGGTCTTCCAAGGATATATCAAGCTGAAGAAAGGAAAAGTGCGTAGAAAAAGGAACAGGTAGGAGGAAAGAGTAAAATAGAAAGATATCACCACCCTTGGATCCAGAAATGTCTCATGGGATCAATCCAAATCTTGAGTTCTTCAGTGGAGGGTGCACAGAGATCAATAAATTACTGTTTCTTTATACACTTGGGATGTCGATGGTATCCCCAATTTACATTGGAAGCTTAGAGAGGTGATGCTAATTTGCATGAGCTCCTTCTACTGTAGTGTCTGATATAGACCTCTCCTTGGTGTAGTCATAGTGATTAGTGGAAGAAGTTAACTCAGGCAAAAGACACACCCCCAGCCCCCCATGAAGATCTTATCACTTCCTATTGTTAATGTATCTGCAAGGGTCCAGGGGAGGAGGGCAGAGCCATGGACACCTTTTCCCTCCAGGCAAGCCTTGCTCTTTCTCAGTTCAGATCTTACTTTTGCATCCAAGTTATTCTCATTAACACTGGGATCTGGGATCTTAGAATCATAAGATAACTCGGGTTGAAAGGGAACTCAGGAAGTCTCAAACACAAGGTTTGAGATATTACTAGTTGGGGTCTTACATCATCTCCTTATGTAAACACTCTCTCCCCACCTTCTGTCTCGCTCCCCCTCCCTTCCTTCCCCTTCCTTGAAGCCTATGCTTATAATGTCTTTTCATGGTACTTACCCCTTCCTCTTCTTTTTTTTGCACATTTCTTATCAATTACTGTCTCCTGATACTCTGTCACTGCTACATCCTCATCAATGTTTCTTTATATATAATGATACCAACACAGCCATGCTTCTTTGATCCATCAGGCATATTATGTATTTTGACTTTCAAATTATTGCATTCATTTAAAAATCTGTCACTTCTGTGGAAATTTGAAGACACATTGTGAATGCTTCTCAAAACTGAAATTATTTTCTCCTTACTTCTTGCTGTTCTGCATAGATTTTTGAGATTTTAATCTCCATGGCCAAGTCCTGTCATAGATAGTAGATTAAATAATACTACAAAATTTCCCTAACCA
This sequence comes from Megaceryle maxima, assembly GCA_024605025.1. Classification (NCBI taxonomy): domain Eukaryota; kingdom Metazoa; phylum Chordata; class Aves; order Coraciiformes; family Cerylidae; genus Megaceryle; species Megaceryle maxima. The sequence continues at coordinate 23,926 of JANHGN010019137.1, read as the reverse complement.
TTTATGGACTGCACTCAATCTGCATTCTCATTTAAAAAAGTTAAATAAGGAAAGCAGCTCCTCTTCACAGTTGCAGCTCTGAGTGTATCACACTGTGATACTCACAGTCAAGTTTACTCCATTATCCTGAACATCTAATTTTTCTGGTAACACCCCTGACCCATCAAACTACAGTAAATGAAATATATCATTAGATTTTTCTTTTTAGAGTATCTTTTTTCTTTTTTTTTCCCAGATATTTTACTGATAACTTTCGCTTACTTTCTTTGCAGCAATTTTCAGTTGAAATAACAAGATAGACACCAGAGAAGGACTTCAAGTTTCACTGCAACAGGATACATGTTTCTAAAAACTGACCGTTTTAAACAGTAATGGGAGAGTTTAACTAAGTTAAACACTGTTAGAGCCCAAGGACTGTGATTCTGTCATCTCTTGTAGTGGTTTGACACATTTTTGGCTTGGGCCAACAACCACGCTTCCAGGAAATTCATGGACATGTTTCCAGAGATATCGCAAACAAGCATGTATTGGGTTTACGTGGCAAGGTTTTTTCAGTCAGGGGGATGCAGAGGTGGCTTCTGTCAGAAGGTGCTAGAAGCTTCCCCTGCATCCAGTGCCAGCTGGCTCCAAGACAGACCCCCAGATGTCCAGTACTGAGCCAGTCAGTGATGGTGGTAGGACCTCTGTGATAAAATATTTAAGAAGAGGAAAAAACTGTTGTAGAACAGCAGCTGGAAGAGAATAAGTGAAAGAAACAACTCTGTAGACACCAAGGTCAGTGAAGAAGGAAGTGAAGAAGGTGTGCCAGAGCAGAGATTCCCCTTCAGTCCATGATGAAGACCATGGTGAGGCAGGTTGTCCCCCTGCAGCCCATGGAGGTCCGCAGTGGAGCAGATATCCAGCTATAGGCCATTGGAGACTCCACACAAGAACATGTAGATGCACCTAAAGGAGACTGTGAGCCCGTGGGTTGCCTATGCTTAAGCAGGTTCCTGGCAGGACTTGTGCCCCATGGAGGACCCATATTGGAATAGTATCTTCCTGAAGGACTGTATTCTTTAGAGAGGATTCATGATGAAACAGTTCATGAAGAACTGAAGTCCATGAAAATAACCCATGTTGGAGAAGTTCACAGAGGACTGTCTCCCATGTGTGGGTCTCCAGGCTGAAGCAGGGTAAGAGTGTGAGGAGCAGAGATTGTATGTGATGAATTGACTACAACTCCCATTCCTCATCCCCTTGCACCACTGAGGGGAGGAAGTAGAGAAGCTAGGAGTGAAGTAGAAGGGAAGGGTGAGGGGTATGTGTTTTAAGATTTGGTTTTGTTTCTCATTAAGCTACTCTGACTTGTGCTTGGCAATAAAATAAATTAATTTCCCCAAATCGAGTCTGTTTTGTTCATGACAGTAATTGCTGAATGATCTCTCCCTGTCCTTATCTTAACCCATGAGACTTTCATCATATTTTCTCTCCCCTGTCCAGGCAGGGGAGGGATAGAGCAGCTTGGTGAGCACATGCCATCCAGACAGGGTCAACCCACCACACAAGTGATTCATTTTCAACTGATAATTTGAAAGCTGCCATCTTGTTTTAGAGAGTAAGAATATGTACTATTATGGGTATGACCAGAAATTGTGTGCTGTCTTCAAACTCAAAGTACTGACCCAAAAGACTGCTTGTTTTAATATCCACATCATTATATAAAACAGAAGCTTGGGTTACCACGAGGGACAATAATGTATATTTGTTCTACCTTCGTTATTGTAAAGCAGACTGATGAATTATTTTTCTGATCACTGATGTTTCCTTGTGTTCCTTCAGCTGTGGTGTACATGCCATTAATATTAATGTGGGCTGTGCACATGTGGCATGTATTGTTTTCTGATTATTTTAATCTTATGCTCAACTCCTTTTGCTTCATCATTCAGAAAATAATATCTTTGTGGAAGTTTGTCTTAATTTAAAATCTCTAATCCATCAAGCATCTAGCTAGTTGCAAAATTATTATTTGAAATATTGACTGATATAGATAGCTCTGTGCCAGTTTTACTACAGGTTTCACTTGTTTCCAAAGAGGTTTCTAGGTGTCTCTTTTTCTTAGTGCAAAAATTTACTAATTATAAATGTTTCTGTCATGGCCTCCAAAGTAGCAGGAGTTATAAAATGTAAGGTTGGGTTCACAATAATATTTAGATTTTCATAGTTTGTCTATGAAGACCTAATAAAACTGCTATCCAAACAGGATTAATTTTCATGATAAATTTTCATTAAAATTGTATAATAAAATTAGATAAAACAAGATTTATGTATATATTTAATTCGGTATCTACATATGCATGTGTATATGTTTTGCACATGTGCACATACCCACCTGCGTGCTGATATGCACATAAAGTTCATGGATAGGTCAGATTCTCTCCTTGGAAGAACCAGAGTTTTTAATAGACTGACTAATTCTTCCCGGGGACATAACAATATCTGTGGAAGCATCTTGCTTAGAAGGCACTAAGAAACCAAAGTCTGTGCTGGCTGAAGTTGAAAAATATTGACACTGAGAAGGTTACTCCAGAGTAAAGTAGTATGTAACGTGACCCAATCACCTTTTCAAGGTCATTTCTATTTGACATTTCTAGCATTGACTTGCGGAAATCAGACTCCACAACTAGGATAGTCATAGAGTAGGTATGTTTATTCGGTGCCGGACGCACGGGGGGTCGCCCCACCACAAACAGGTGTGCCTCAGGCAGTCTTGTGCAACTTTTTATAGAGTTAAACATTTAATATTCAATAGGTTTCACAATGAGCCTATACATATGCATTATCTATCCCCACTTCACATGCAGATGAGGTCTCCTCCCCTTTGAGCAGGTGCGGTATTGTCTGGTGGTGGTCACTAGGGGTCTTGAGTATGAAGTAAAACGTCTTCCTCACAGCTAAACTTTTGACCCCAGGCTCCTGCGCATGCCTTGTAGTCCATGGGCCATCATCCAAGCCTTCAACACTAGTTCAGACTGTACCTGCAGAGGCTGAGGAAATACTTGACTAAACCTATACAATGGGCCTTCATTATTTTCTCAGGGATGTTACAACCCTTTATCTTCTCTGACAAGCATAACCAAACACCGGCCTCCAAATCAGCTCAAGCCAGCAAACTACAAGCAACGTATAAGCAACATGCAAGCAAAATACAAATCCTTATATTAGTGTGCCAGGTAATTTTTGAGGTCCAACCAGTTTAATCAGGTCTTTTTTAAGAACTGTCAATACATTATGTCACCGTAGACATGTTTAATATTAAAATATGCTTTTTCTCATTTTATTGTAGCAGATAGGCACTCTTCTTCTACATTCATGAGTGAGTAACTCCTGGTACATTCAGTAGAAGTTACTTATCTCCTGGAAGTGAAAAACAGGACCGTCTCTGTTTCATCCCTCATAACTGAGTTTGAAGTTACTATTGGTAGTAAAGTCTATTAAGGATTGTATCAGAGGACACAAAGATCTCATACTTTCCTAGTTTGGAACAAAGAAATTACCAAATTCCTTAGTACCATCTATTTGTGAGGATATAAAACTGTTAATAAGAAAATATGTCTACCTCTACCTACCCAGGTGAAAAAGAGCAAGACATATAGGAAAGATCTCAAAGACTCAATGGAATTTCCTTCAGTTCTGTATTTTTATAGTTGCAATGTATTTTGTTCAAAATGCAACACGTATTTATGTATATGATATACACAAATGTAAGTGGAAATTATATATATTGGTGGAATTTAAATTGTATGTATTTATATAAGTATTTAACATTTCCACTTACAGCTCTAGATACATTTCTTCTTTTGCTGAAACCTCAGTGCAAGAAAGCCAAAAACAGGACAAGGAAATGAAGCTATGGGACTGTATTGACATAGAAAAAGTAAGGATTTCCAAGGAAAGTCATATACTAAAGAAGGATTTGAAAAAAATCCTTTTTCTGCTTCTCTACCAGTTCTCCAATACTATATTAGATGGTTAAGCAAAATGTCATGGGTAAAACAAAAATCCAAGAAAAATCCTTGGAATTTTATTATTGTCTTTGCCTCATCCTATTGAAGCAGTGGATATTGCTGATACTAATGGGCATTTTCTGTTTTGCTGGTTGAAGTCAAACTGTCTGGAGAGGTTTATGGTTAAGTTGTCCTCATTTCATTCTGAAATTGGACACCATATTCTTCAGATCTCTATAGAGAGATTGAGCTTTGAATGACAGGAGGGAGATTCATCATAAATACACTGCAAATTCATTTTGACATATGTCTAAACTTCAGAGGGACATCTGTAGCCTGAGGTACAAGACCTATAACTGTACTTGTTATATAACTATTTGTACATGTGTATATTTTCTGAATGTTTGCCTGACTGTAAACAGACACAGATTTTCAGAAAACAGATGAAGGGATGACAGATTATCAAAATATTGATCATTATCAGTTAATTTATTTAGTGTCATTGACTTCCTTATGAGAATGACAGTTTAATTTGAAAGCATGTACAGGCATGTGTTCCAAAAGTACTCTAGCTTATACTAAGCATGTGTTGACATAAGGAATGAATAAATAAATAACTATGTAAGAAGGAATTATGCTTTGTGGAAAAAAAAAACAAACAATCAAACTGTAATTTCAAGCATCTTTCCTTTCAGTCACATGATTCCTGGAATACACAGCTTTAACACAGCAGTGAAGGTTTTGAGTCCTTATAAAAAATTGTTCATAGTTCACATGTTGTTTCCAAGACAATGAAAATACTATGTACAGGGAAACTGAAAGAGATGGGTTTATAAAAAATGTTGAGAACTTTTCTGTCAGAAGTTCTCCTAACTTTGCCATAATCATGATGTTAGACTGTAAAAAAAAAAAAAAAAAAATAAAATAAAATTCTACAGTTTAAAAAAGTATTTGAAAATCAGATATGTAAAAAAAGCAAATAAAATTAGCTTCCAGTATTTTACATATACCAGTTTGGTTATATTTTTCTACCATAATTTTGTGCTTACTATAAACTTGCATAAACAGACCTCAGTACAGAGAATAAAAACTAATTATGCTTCTTTTGTTCGTGTATCTGTAAAGGCATTAAGTCTCTCAAATATATGTTTTTACTCAGTCATTTTGCTTTCTTACAAGTATATTTGATTCAGTGGCTTATTATTTCAAGTATAAGTCATGTTCTTTAATTTAGTTGGCTGCAATCGTTATTTTAAATCCATAACTGACTGAACAGGGTATCTGATCCAAGGCTCAAAATTCTGACTGAAAAAGAAGGTAAGGTTTTTTTTAACTGAGTCTATGAACTTTAAAAAATAATATTAATACCCTTGTAACTAAGATCAGTCAGATGATCTAAGGAAAGCAAGCAGAAATTGGTGGTAAGTATGTATAGTGTGACTGTGGTAATTCATCAGTGCACAGCTCCATCTGAATTAGCCCTAATCGATCACTCCAAACTGAAATAATCATTGGAGATGCTGTATATTCCAATGAGTTGTACATCTCGAACATTTATATATACATTTCTTGTAAAGAATTAAATTCTGCATAAACCTCTTATTCCAATAATGTTCCTACATCTGACATAGATTCAGAAAAATATTTATTTTTCATTTTTGAAACTTAACATGCATTAACATAATCTTTATGTTTCTTTATTTGTTTAATTATGTACAATTACATAAATCTGTAATCTGATAACCTACCAGTTTTCATTGCACCTCCTCTTGAAACTGGTAGCTGTTTAATGAAGAATTGGTTTACTTTTGAGAAGCTACTTAGCTTCAGACCATAATGCAGTCGAGTCTCATTGTTTCTTTCTAAGATGCTTAAACAGGTGTTAGAGTTCTGGTCTGCTCTGGGAACATCTGAGAATAAAAATGCCATATGAGTGTCAGTTATTCTTTTTGTCATATTAATTGATAAAGTATTTGTCTTGTATATACAATCAATTAATTTTTTTCATGTCTCTACCCTAGGGATCAAAGCATAATATGTACCAAAAGCAATATAATAAAGTAAATTAAATGTATTAACACTCACCCATAATCAAATTGCAGATATAAATACAAAGTTACAAAGGGGGCTATTATACACATCTATTAACAGAGTGGTTCAAGATTTGCTGAAACAAACTAAATACACACTTCCTTTGCAAGCGTAAAGCTCTTCCACAGCCAAACCCACAATTCTTTCCAGAAATGGTGTATTTCACAGGCACCAGAAACCCTCTGCAATGAAAAGATTTCTTCATTCCATATTGTTTGTCTTTTTAACAGCATGTTTTAGTAAGTGTATCAACAAGGTTTCAGGCTGAATACAGAGAATACTAAGGTACAGGAGGATGATACCACAGTGCCTATCTTTTCATGAATACACTACTATAATCTTTAACTTCAGGCAAGTCTGTAGGAAGGTGATAGCAGTACATATATTGGTATTTTGTAAACAGATTTTTTGTGATTCATTCCAGTCTGGTATGTTCTGCCAAGCTTTTTCTGAAAAAATAGTTGGTCAGTACAGAAGCTGTTTAGGTGACACACGATATAAAAATCAACCTATCAGTCTCTTACCTGTTAGACAGTCATGAATAAATCACCCATTCATGCAAACTTCAAAGAAAACAGCTGTCTAATCTGTGATTTTATCCACTGTCAATCTTACAGAAAAATCTTTGCAATGTCACACACTAAAGCAGAAACTTCAAAGAAATGCTGATTGCCAAGAACTCAAAAAGATATTTTTTATTCCTATGCCTTAAAAAATAGTTTTAGAAATAAAAGCCAAGGGATTTTTTTCTTTGGATAGAGTCAGGATTTTCGTGTCTAAACATAAAGTTTCTGCATTCAGCTGTAGGAATAGTGTATATATAAAGAAACAAGAACACAGATGTTGGAGAAGTCTGCTAGTTTTCTAAGAGAGGATCAGATAAAGAGTAGGACATGAAGTGACAGCTTTGGCACCAAAAAGTAATAGGACTCAGGAAAGAAAGGCATTGGATCAAACTCAGAAGAAGGTTTTTGGTACTAGGAAGGGTTTGTTAAAGCAATGGTATCCACATTTGTCAACCAAGAACCTTTAACATCAGCTTGATCAGCTAAAAAAAACCCCAACAAACAAGCTAACAAAAAAAACCCAACCCAAACAAACAAAAAACAAACAAACAAACAAAAAAAGAAACCAAAATTGTGTAGGTGCTGGATGTACAGTGTTTATGTAGAATTGCTGAGGATGGTCACTGTTTAAAGAAATCCCACGCAAATTTGCTACAAAGATTTCATTGGGCTGTTAATTGCCTACAGGCAATTTTTCATATGATCCGTGCTACAAGACTTGATCAAGTCACAGTAAAATAGAGGTTGAAAAATATTTGACTTTTATATTTATTAGTAGTACAAATAATCTGGGGAATTCAGTTAGATTCAAAAGACATTAAATGGTAAATTAAAATCTGCCCAATTCTGTTAGGAAACCTTTTTTCCTGAGTTGGCACGCACTAACTAAAAGGTTGTCTCTTGGTCTATGGTAACCATGAAAGAAAACATATTAGATCAAAGCATAGCATATTTTTTGCTGCTTGCAAGATATTTGACATATATGATCTTTCTTGTCAGTCATGAACTCATGTAGGCTGTAATCAAGAGGATTGTATCATAGAATACTTAAAGAGTCTGAAATACATAAAGAAAATGTACAGCAGTTGGGTACAAAGTTTCTATTGTACCTAGGAACAATCATGATTTGAATTGCTGCTTGAGCAAGACTCTGAGAGTGTGTAGCAGCAGCAGAAGCACATCATTAAAAGGCAAGTCTTTATTCAGTGAGAGGTTTAACAGGTGAGAATTGCCAGGTCAGTCTCTTCAAGACTTCCAAGCTTAATCATAAGCTGCTTTAGGCCTACATAGAGGAAAATGTAGACCATTTTTTGAATGAAGTACAAATATCTGTAACAAGTACACAAAAATCTGATACTCAGTTTAGGTAAACTGAAGACACTAGTTTCATCTATTAGTATCAGTTGAAGTTGAGATCTGAGACACAGAGTAATTTTATTTGATGCTTGAAGTGAAATGTTGTACAGAATAATCATGTTTTACATGACATTCAATGAAATGGCGGTGGACGTTCATTTTTAAGATAGAGTTCAGATTTTACCAGTGATGTCTCTATTTAATTTTCAATAAAAATCAGAGTTCATTTTTTTTTTTCAAGATGAGAGAATCACCATTTCCTTTCTACCTGGGGCTGGAATGATGCTCTTCAAACTGACTAGGAAAAAAACTAGAATTATTTCCATGACTTAGGATATGTAATTATGAAAATATCTGGAAATATGGTCGTGATTTTGTTTCTTGTTAACAGTGCAGAAGAAAAGCTGTTTAAGAAGAAGGAAACCAATGAAATAGTTATATGGTGAATTACACTTTGTGATTCCATGTTGAAATATCTATGACACAACTGGCCAAAAAAAAAATCTATGTTATTCTTTAGTGGCATTTATATTAACACTTAGCTTTCTTACCATGACTTCATTTTGATCTCTTATTCATTGTGAGACAGAATGAAAAAAAAAAAAAATGCACACAGCTTTTTATAACTGAAATTTATCAAAACATTGTTTTAATTTGTGACCTTTTTTTGTCACATGCTGGAAGCCAGTAATGCATGTCACTCTACAGAGAAAGTATTTTTGAAGTTTAGTCTCTGCCTTTTGGAAATCTTGCATAAAAAGTTTTAGAATTTGGAGCTAGTTGTGAACTTTCTGGAAATTCCCTTTAGAAAGTTGATAATATTTATGCCTGAAGTTGAAGCTTTGAATAACATTGAAAAGATATTATCACAAAGCAGTAAAATTTCAAATATAAAGAAAAGGATGAAACATATGAACCCTTTAACACTGATAAAATCAACATAAAAATAGATATTGTCAGAGAGCAAAAAAGAAGTTGGAGGACTTAAGTTATTAATTTTTTTCTAAACATGTAAACATTAAGACTAGCACTTTAAGCAATGCAATATTTATTTCTTACTTATTAAGTCTTCAGACACCAAAGAAGTCTGGAGTTAACCAATCTTGTTTTTTGAAAAACACACATTGTTTTCATGTAGAAAATGGCATAAGTATTTAAAATGCAAACAGATTTACTCTGAAGATCCTCATGCATTTGCAATATGAAAATAGTAAGTACATAGGCTTGTGTATTTGAGAAGTGTAATTGTAGTCAGAGCATCCTGCATGGCTCTCACTGGTATTCCTCTCTACATCTACATTTTTGATGCATCCTTTGTATATCGCATATATGCAGTCTGACTTCAGCTGGCTGCCCATTCCCTTCTGAGTGTCTTCAAGGCATCTTTAATCTTTGACCTTAGAGACAGACAGCTGGTCAAGACAGGATCTTGGCTGAATTTTTATTTTATGAAACAGAGCAAAATATGTCAGGGTGCAGCACAGGCCAGTAGCTCCCTGAGGCCAGAAACAGCAAGAGGTCCCCAGGGATGTCAGGACAGGTTCTGTCAGCCAGGATCCATCCACTGTCCCATCCAGCTCCAGGACAGCTGGGGGGCAGCTAGGGGCAGCCCCAGCCCTGGGCATCAAGCACTTCCCTGGGGATGGAGACGTACCAAGGCCAGACAGGATGTCAGCCCTGGGGTTGGGCCTGGCTCACTGGTAGATAATATACTATCATATCATCAGAGACCTAGCAAATATATTTAGACAGGGAACAGGCAGAGCCAAGAGTTAACAGCTCAAGTACTCTTTTTCAGAGTGGTATAGACATAGTCATGGTGCTCACTGGTGGTGTTAAAATCTAGTTGTGCCCTCAATGGCATTAGTCATTCAATGTCTTTCTGTCAAATTACATTGGTTTCAGGGAAGTGAATGATTATGTGGGCAAAGAGAAACAAAGGGAAATGGGCAAATTTTAAAGTGTCCTGGTTTGGGTGAGAACAGAGATGGTTCTGTGCAATGACTTTACTTTTCATCTCAGTTCTTCTGACTGCACTTTCTGAAGTTAGCAGCCTTTTTTCACAGTGTCTGCTGCTGGCAGTGATAACACCCCATGTTTAGAGTGCATACCAAGGATTGGTGTGCAGACTAAGGCCACTGCTGGATCTTGTGTATCACACCGGGGATGCAGGAAAGTGAAAGGCTGCACCTGCAGGGAGAAGCATACAAGGGTAGGTGACCCCAAACTGACCAATGAGGTATTCCATCCAATAGATGTCATATTTGGTATTAAGCAGAGGGATCTGGAGGGTCTATAGCTAGCTTGCTGGCTTGCTTGCTTGCTCACTCTCTCTCTGGGGGCTTCTGGGCTCTTCTCCCCTCTTGGACAGCTTTGCCAGCTTTGCTCAGCGTGGCTCGGGTCTTCTTTCAGTTCCTTATCTCTCCCTTATTCCATTTCTCTTCCCCTTTTGGGAGGGAGGGGGGTTAACAGAGAGCATCTGTTATAGGTCTATGGGGCCACTCTGACCCTTAACTGTGACATAAAGCTGTGCATAAAAGACTTGGGAGAAACAAACAACAAACAAACAACAAAAAAACAACAAAAAGTGTCCAAAACTGCTGAACTGAAACTTTTAGGTTAAAAACAGAATATCTCATGGTGGTGTCTTCTCTCCTAAAGAGTGCATTCCCCACAGCTGTCATGTCAGCAGTGCATAGGAAACTGCTAGAGGCTTGCTATCTTCATATTTTTAACTGGGAATAAAGTCTTATGGGGATAGCAAGTAACTTTTACAAATTTGCTATCTTCATATTTTTAACTGGGAATAAAGTCTTATGGGGATAGCAAGTAACTTTTACAAATTTGAAATCTATGAAATCAGAATGTTAGTGCATGGACAGTTTCCATGGATGCTGGTCAGAATCATTTTCAAAGTGACGTAAATGGACATTATCAAAGGTTTGGGCTGACAGCAGTTGCCAAGAAATTAAAGTACTTCGGAAATTGCTGGTTAAATGTAATGAGCAGCAGCACGCTTAAATATACAAAGCATTCCCTTCCAGATTATTTTTGGTTCTCTTTGAGATTTTAAGCATCAGTGTTGGCCTGGAATGAAGAATATTAATTTTTAATACAAAATTGTGAGGACTTTCTATTAGTGTTTTCATGCCAAGTGCTGGAAATCATGGAGTTCAAGGATTCTCAGACAGAGGCATTGGGTTTAGTTCTGTTCTCTGAAAGAAAAGAAAATCATAAGAGTGATTGGGGTCTTTAGGTAAGGAATACAGAGATTAGTTTATGATTGGCTAAGCTTAGGCTGTATTTTACAGATAAGGAATAACTGGAAAACAATTAATATTAGAGGACAGCTTCCTCTTCTTTCCCTCAAAGAATAAGTGAAACATACTTAGCAATCAAAGTTAATAGCTGAAATCATCATACATAGATAAGCTTATAGCCAAAGGCAAATTTATACTAATAAAACTGCCTGGCAGAAATTAAACTGCCTATTTTCATCACATTATAGTTCTAATCTTTAATCATGTTATTATTCTTAGCTTGCTTTCTATGACCTAGAGCTTTTATATTGGATTTATGACTGGTAATCAGTCTTTATTTTTCATTATAATATTATTCAGAAGAAAATCTATATTAAAAATAAAACCCACGTAATTTTTAAAATAACACTTTCGTATTTTCTTTCCAGTTATTTTGTGGACTTTCCTCCATTGCTTGTTTCCTTTTTTTTTTTTTCCTCAGAGCCCTTCTCACAGACTGAAATCAGAAATTTCCTTTCAAATCTCACTGTTAAGTAATCTCCAGATTTAATATCAAAATATACCAAAACTCTTACCCTTTCCTCTTCTAAAGGATCAAAATAATTGTTAAATCTGATGATGTAGTTTGAATTGTAGTTCCTTTGATCCCATCTTTGATCCCCTTTTCCTTCACCCAAAACTATCGGGTTTTAGTCTGTTTAGTATAATTACATATCATTTATGTAAATGTATTGTTCAAAATGTTCATAAACAGTATGCCAGTTGTGAAACACATTTTCAAGTAAGATATCACAAAGGGATTTAACCTTCAACAGCATTTATATTTGACAACACAAATGAAAGAGGATGACATTAAAACTTCAAAGCAGGAAAGATGATACATTTCCAATCATGCTGTCACAGAGAGATCTACAAACAGCATACTAGTACCCAAAGAACTGCTTTTTCATTTACAGAAGTTCAAGCGTGACCTCATCTGGAATATCTAATTCTACTGGTACTTCAAATCCACCAAAGGCAATTAAAGCGCCATGACCAATATATGTGATATTTTGGTAGATTGATCTCTTAACACAAAAGAGCTAAATTGTTGTTCACTCTTTGTCTCAGAATGCCCATCCAAATTTCAAAGACTAGGATGTTAATAGTTTAAGTCATCTGATATGATGCTGTATTAAAAAGACTGTGTATACAACAGAATGTTAAATGTCATTTGATTGCTTAGGTCAAGTCTATAAGTAAAATCTGTCTTCTGTGTTGCGACTAGTTAATGCTGTGGGATGGTTGAAACTGTACTTCACCTGATTTCACCAAAATTTTGACTTGGCTTCATTTCACATAGGTATCTCAAGGAATGCTCTCTAAGGCCAATATTTGTTACATGATATAGCCATGGTTTTAGTCTATGCAATGAAATAAATACTTTCAAATACTAACTCAAATTCCCTTTAGATAATAATTTAGAATAATTGAATTGACCCCCCACATCTGTTTTGATCTGATCACTGATAGTAAAATGGGGCAGGGAGGGGGAAAGTAATAGTGCCACCTGGGCACACTGCCAACTCATATTGAGCCAGCTGTCAACCAGTGCCCCCATGTCCTTTCCCACTGAGCAGCTTTCTACCCACTCTTCCCAAAGTCTGTAGCACTGCCTGGGCTTGTTGTGACCCAAGTGCAGGATCTGTCACTTGTTTAACCTCATACCATTAACCTCAGCCCATCAAGCCAGCCTGTCCAGATCCCTCTCTAGAGTCTCCCTACCTTCAAGCAAATCAACACACCTGCCCAACTTGTTGTCCACAAACTTACTGAGGATGCCCTTGATCCACTCATCTGGATAAAGATATTATTATTATTATCCTTGATAAAGATATTAAAGCGAACAGGCCCAAATACTGAGCCCTTAGAAATCTTAGAAAATAGACATTTTAAAGAAAAGTCTAAGCAAATGTCTACTAATGATGAAATATATGAAACATATGACACTTAGGCCTAGAGATGGACTAGGTAATATACTACAAGTCTTTCCTCATTCTATGATTCTTTGGTTCTATGTAATTTAAGTTTATGTAAGCAATTTATATTTAATTATATAACTTAACCCGCTAAACATATTCCTCGACAAGGTTTTCAGGTCAATTAAAACTATCTCTAGCAAAGAACCTATAACAGACCTTGTTCTGAGAAAATGCTTTCAGCATTATGAATTTAATTTAGTCAATTTAAGAAGTATAAAACAGAGAACACAAAAGTGCAAAGGAATCATATGGAAAAGTTCATAGAGTAAGGTGCTCCTCAGCCTAAGAATAGAAGAATTAGGCTTCACTCTGAGAACTTTTCTGCTGTGGTATCAACTTTAGAGAGCTTTAGTTTACAGCTAAAGGGACTCTTCATAGGAATACCTTTTCAAATTTGGTCTTATATGATTTAAATAAAAAATTTAAGAATTGTTATGTAATTTTGATGAAAAGTCAACATAAAAAAGATCTACTTTGAAATGGACTTCATTCTGAAAGTGTTTGAAAAAAATGCATATTAAAGATGTCTAAGAATTAAGAAATAATATTAAAAAGAAAATGGTCATTTTTCTACTTAATTTCAAATGCAGAAGCAATGTATGCACCTTGAAAAACCCCTAAAGAAATAACTAATGAACATGTAACTTCATGAAGGTCAGTAAGAAAATATGTTCTTCTCAGAGAAAGGTACATAATGTGATATGTCTCAGGGATAACACCGGTCAGTTGGCAGCCAAATTGTTTCTTATGAAGAAATATGATGAAGAGGGTGTCTTTTATTATACCACTATTTTAAATGTAATCTAATTATATGCAATATATTAATAGACTGTTGTCAGGAGTTTATTTTTAATCATTGTTTCTTTCCATTTTTTCTTCTGTAACTTTCAGGAAGTGCACACATTGTTTTCTCTAATCTGGCCACCTGACTAGACTTCATGACCCTAACATTTTCATGAATGCTAACTGTTGTCCTGAAAATAAAAATACACGTAGCACTGTATTTTTAATAGTCATAGACACAGCAAACATTACAGTATAGTTTCTGCTGCAGAAGCATCTGAGCACAGAACAAAATTGTGTGCAGATAAAAATAAGAGTTGATCACACAGAATTATTTTCATCACAGAAGGAGAACATTCAGTGCATTTCTACACCCTGTCCCACCAAATGGGTCATCCATCAGACTCTATGCATACACCATAAAATCTGTCTCCCACTTGTTAACAAAAGAGCTCTCAGACACCACAGTACAATGCAAGGACTGAAACAGAATCATACATAGAGACGGTCAGATAATTACCCATGAAGTGAAGGCATAGAAACAGCAAAGTGAGTATTTTTGATTGATGAAAGTTCTTCACTCATGACAGCAGCCATATACACTGCACCCAGCATGAAATCTTTTCTCAGACAATGACCAAAATGACTGCCTAGAGTTAAGTATAAAAAGGAGGCAAGGACACTTCTGCTGAGCATTATATTAGCCTCAGATCATGTCTGGCTTAGGAGCTTCCTCTACCTGAAGTGGTTTAGTAACCTAGTATTTAATATCCTACAGTAGATTTCTATTCCATGATTTTTCCAATCTCCTATGAAATGTGTAAACTTTTAGCAATCACAGCACACAGAGACAATGATTTTCACAGCATAGTTGTGCATTATATTAGAAACTTAAAGTACTTCCTGTGTCACTCAAGAATTGCACTAAATCACAAGAAGAGTCAGTTTCATATGACTGGAAAACTGGGTCTTACTGTAGTTTGACTGTTAGTCAAATCAGTTTTCTACCATAAATCTTAAAACTAGTGTTATTTCAATAAAATTTTAGGCTGTGCTCTGAAATTATTAAATTGAGAAAAGTTCTGAATGCAAAACAGGCAAATATTTCAAATGAAATATCTGTCACATGGGAAATAGCCCACTGAAACTGTATATTTTCACTTTTATCTGGACAGTGAACACTTGTGCAGCAGCTTTAATAAAAGTTTTAACTTTAAAAAAAGTTCTATAAAAGGCATTTAGGGTGGGGAAACACCTAGTTGTCAAAACACCTTCAGGAAAACGGTCTGACATGCAGTAAGATTAATAGAAAGAAACCATTTTGCAACCATGTGGAATTTAATATATCAATAACTTTATTCTTGGTGTGTACTAACTACAATTAAGTTGTGAAAAGAAGCTTCCTTCACTTGTGGCATATCTGACAGGAGACAGCATCAACATCTTGTAGCACACATAACATATACCATTTTATGAGTAACTGATCTGCTCACTCTCCAGAATACCCTCATTTGACAGTTCTAAAATTTTATATAAAAGTCAGTTTGGAAGTCTTTGAGGCCAGCTAGCACAGACCTCTACAGAAAAATCAGGATTTCCCACTATGATACTCTCTCTGATATACCTTCACACAGAGCTTTTTAAAAATTTCTTTGATGGAAGTGAATTTCACATATTAGCTATGTCCTTAGTTTGCTCATACTATTGCCTGAAGGGCTCTATCTTAGTTTTTTATTCAAGTCACTTTTTAAATCCCCAAAGATATTAATGGTGCAAGATGAAGCACTACAAGCCATTACTCTTTAACATTCTTTCCTAAAATATAACCTAAATATTCCCATAAAATTGTCTTTTTTTTTTTTTTTTTCTGAAATGTTCCTATATAGTAGGCCTCGTTGTGCTCAGTTTATATTCCTCAGAGAGTTAATATTCTATGTTGGTGGTGGAAGAGACACTAGAGTAAACAAAGTTATATCAACCCCTGTAACTCTAACAGTTTACCTCTGAGGTATTTTTAAATAGTCATATCATTCTTTATAGTCTTGCCTTTGAGCAGTAGCAGACTATATTAATTTGTCTTAATCTCTTTCCTTATGTCACAGCCTTCAGTCCTTCTTGATGATTTTTTTTTTTTTCCTAATTTATATGATGTTATTTCATAGAATCATAGGATAATAGAATTGTTAAGGTTAGAAGGTGTCACCGCCGTCGCCCCAGTAGCTCTGATTGGGCCCCACGTTTGGTCCCAACATGGGGCACGATCAGAGAAGGGACCTTAAAGATCATCTAGTTCCAACCCCCCTGCCATGGGCAGGGACACCTCCCACTAGATCAGGTTGCTCAGAGCCCCATCCAGCTTGGCCTTAAAAACTTCCAGGGATGGCCTTCCAACACATCACTGGGCAACCTGTTCCAGTGTCTCACCACCCTCATGGTAAAGAACTTCCTGATCTCTAATCTGAACCTACCCACCTCTAGTTTTGCTCCATTCCCTATAGTCCTACCACTACCTGACATCCTAAAAAGTCCCTCTCCAGCTTTCTTGTAGGCCCCCTTAAGATACTGGAAGGCCATAGTAAGGTCTTCCCAGAGCTTTCTTTTCTCTAGACTGAACTACCCCAACTCTTTCAATCTGACCTCATAGGAGAGATGCTCCAGCCTCCTGATCATCCTTGTGGCCCTTCTCTGGACACATCCAGCACATCCATATCATTCTTGTAATAGGGGTTCCAGAACTGGACACAGTACTCCAGGTGGGGTCTCATGAGAGTGGAGTAGAGGGGGAGAATCACCTCCTTTGACCTGTTGGACACACTTCTCTTTGTGCAGCCCAGGATATGATTGGCCTTCTGGGCTGCAAGTATACACTGACAGCCCATGTTGAGCTTCTCATCCACCAGTACCCCAAAGTCCTTTTCTTCAGGGCTGCTCTCAAGCCAGACACTTCCCAGCCTATATTGGTGCCTGGGATTGCCCCAACCCAGATGGAGGACTTTGCACTTGGTCTTTTGAGCTTCATGAGGTTGGCATGGACCTACCAGCCTGTCAAGGTCCCTCTGGATGGCATCCCTACCCTCCAACATGTCAGCTGCCTCACACAGTTTGGTGTTGTTGGCAAACTTGCTGAGGGTGCACTCAATGCCACTGTCCATGTCTCCGACAAAGATGTTAAACAAGACTGGTCTCAGTACTGATCCTTGAGAGGCTCCACTTGTCACTGGCCTCCACTTGGACATGGACCTCACTTTGGGTGAGTCTGTCAAGCCAGTTACTTATCCACTGAACTGTCCTTCCATTGAACCCATATTTTACCAGCTTGGAGATCATGTCATGCAGTACAGTGTCAGAGGCTTTGCTCAGGTCCAGGTAAATGACATCAGTTGCTCATCCCTTGTCTTTTGATGTTGTGACCTTCTCATAGAAGGCTATCAGGTTTGTCAGGCATGATTTGCCCTTGGTGAAGCCATGTTGATTGTACCCAGTCACTTCTTCATTATTCTTCTGCCTTGGCACTGCCTCCAGTTGCAATGACTGGCCTGTAGTTCCATGATTCATCCTTCTTTCCCTTTTTTGAATATGGGGGTTATGTTTCCCTTTTTCCAGTCAGTGGGGACTTCACCGGACTGCCATGACTTTTGGAATATAGTAGAGATTGGTTTAGCAACTTCATCCGCCAGCTGAGATACCCAGTACCTGTGGGTTTATCCTGTCAGGTGCCATGGACTTGTGCACTTTCAGGTTCATCAGATGGTCACGAACCTGATCTTCACTTACAATGGGCAGTTCTTTCGTCCAACCCCTGCCATTATCTTCTCTGACTCCAGAAGTGTGGCTGGAACCCTTGCCAGTGAAGACTGAGGAAATGAAGTCGTTGAGAACCTCACCCTTCTTAGTTTTGCTTGTCACCAATTCACTCGTTTCCTTTCTGAGAGGACCCACACCTTCCCTAGTCTTCTTCTTACCATTAATATACCTCTAGAAATTTTTGCTGTTTCCCTTTATCTTCCTGGCTAGATTGAATTCTAACTGAGCTTTAGCTTTTCTAACCAGGTCTCTTCATGCTCAGACAGCTTCCATTCTAGCTCTCCTTTCTTCCATTCCTTGTAAAGTTTTTTTGTGTGTGTGACAGTGTGTCCAGGAGCTCCTTCTCATCCAGGCAGGTCTCCTAGCATTCTTTCCTGACTTCCTCTTTGTCAGTATGCTTTGCTCCTGGACACAGAGATGGTGATCCTTTAATCCAGACCAGCTCTCCTGGGCCCCCCTTCCCTCTAGGGCTTTGTCCCATGGTACTTTGGCCAGCAGATCCCTGAAGCAATCAAAGTCAACATGCCTAAATTCCAGGGTCATAAGCTTGGAATACGTCCTCCTAGTTGCCCTGAGGATCTTCAATTCTATAGCTCCGTGGTCACTGCAGCCAAGGTTATCCCTAAGCCTCACATTGGTGAACAGCCCTTCCCTGTTGCTGAGAACAAGGTCCAGCATAGCATCTTTTCTTGTTGGTTCCTCTACCATTTGGAGGAGGAAGTTGTCACCTAAGCATTCCAGGAACAGCCTGGATTGCTGGTGCCTTGTTGTGTTGTCCCTCCAGCAGGTGTCAGGGTGGTTGAAATCCCCGACGAGGACCAGGGGCCATGAATGTGAAGCCACTTATATCTGCCTATGGAGGGCCTCATCTGCTTGGCTCTGCTGGTTAGGTGGTCTGTAGCAAACCTCTACTGTAATATCACCTTCCCCTGTCTTCCCTTTAATCTTAACCCATACATTCTCAACTCTCCCCATATGGAGTTCCATCAACTCTAGCTGGTCACTGATGTAGAGGGCTACACCTCCTCCCCTCCTACCCTGTCTGTCCTTCCTAAAGAGCTTGAATACATCTAACCCTATGTTCTAGTCATGGGAATCATCCCAACAGGTTTCAGTAATAGCCACTATGTCATGGCTTTCCAGCAGCACAGTGGCCCTTAATTCATCTTGTTTATTGCCCAAGGTGTGTGCATTCACATAGAGGCACTTCAGCTGGGCTATGTCACCCTCTTTTGCAAATCCCCCTTGAGTCCCTTGGGGTGGGTGTCCTGGTGCATCATCCCTGGCTTGCCATGGGGCAACTATTCTATATTGATCATATTCACAGAAGATTGAAAGTGCAGTAACAACAGTAAGCTACAGCTTACTAGCCCCTAACAATGTTCCTATTTTTATTCTCATTTAAATTCACTGAAGAAAGACAGTAACACTTTGTTAAAGCAACACACTAGAAAGTCAGTCTTATCTGCTAGCCACAAGTGTCCAAGATTCTTTTCCACTGTTCCTGTACAGAGTTCTCTAATAGGGCAGAGCTACGAAATTAAACATTCTCTCTGGCATCCACTCACATTACATAAAATCCATGTGAATCCATTCATGGGCACAGAGATTTTTTTGTTTCTCCTCAAAATGTTCATCCTTGCCCCCAAAAAGCAAGCATGAAACTAAGATCTATGTTCCTTTTTTTTTTTTTTTTTTCTTTCCATTTTGTTGAAGACACTTAGGAGTCTAAAACTTGATTTCTGGTGCCATCACATGCCTGTCCAAAATTAATGTTAATAACAAGAAAGGCACAATTGTCCCTACAAATTCTGTCATTTTGCTTACAGTATCAATGTGAAGCTGGAAGGAGTAGCTTAGAATATGGCAGATACTGAAAGCAGTGTTGCACTTGAATAGAACTGTGGCAAGCAAATAATCCCCAGAGATACTGAGAAAATAGTCTGAAAAAAATTTAGTGAAAAAAAGAAACCACAAACAGTTCTCCTCTATAAGGAAAATCCCATGCGATTGCAAGGTTGTTTAACTTGTGTGATCTGCTGACATCACTTCTCAAAGTAATACACCTGCAGGTTAAGAGCTAACCTACAGAGTGCTTTATCATCCTACTAGATATTATATTTGCCAGCAGCACTTGCTTGCATCAGTGCTCAGTAGTTTCTCATGTATCCATCAGGAGGATTTAGGACAGTACTGAGTCCTAAGACTTTATAACTGTAGTCTTCTCTATGAATAGAATATTTTTCAGATGACTAGATGATATAATTTTGACTTGTCTATAGTTTTTTATTGCACCAAGGAATAGAAAAGCTTACAGGAATTTGTTGATTGAAGTTACTAAAAGTCATATGTCAACTAAGAAACTAAATCTTACTTTGGAAGTACATATAGAAATAGAAGTATTTTAATAGACTTTGGATGCAGTCAATACTAGAATTGGACCACAATTCTATAAGCAGCTCATAAGAAAAATTTAGTTTGTTAAAGATGCTCAGCTATATATAGTTTCTTATTGTACCCATATTATTGCCCTTTTCTTGGATAATTTCTGGTTTTAGTCACCCTAGTTTCTTGAGTAGTAGGAATAAGGAATGTAATGTAAATAACATGAAAAAAGGTATTTAAAGGTAATTGATGCCATTCTTTATGATAGACTATGTGATTGGGTATGACTTCATGTGGAGTTTCCAAAGAAACCTTTACAGTTGCAACAAGACAGAAATGCCTAGCAAAATGAAAGCTTTATTCCAAATACACAAGTTTCTATTTTTTCATAGCTAGTTCATGAACAGAAAACACTACATATAATTTTACTTCTAAAAGTTACTAGAAAGTGCCACTACTTTTCTTATGCTACTCTGTTTACCATCTTATGTCTCACTTCAAAGATTAATGCCAGTGGTTCAGAAATGGTGCCCCTCTTGTATTATTTGTTTTTACCACACTCATTTAACCATGACATAACAGAGTCTGCGGTTGTTTCCATCAGTTCTGATAATTCATTAAATATATTTACAACTCTATTACTCGCTGATTTTAGCAGCTTAATGACAACACCACATTGTCAGTGCAAAACACCATGGTTTTCCTAATGCTCTTATTTGCTTCCTTTATCTTTTAACACATGCTTAGATTGATTCCTTGATGATCTATTGGGATCTCTTTTTTTCTGTTCTATTCTGTACTACACTGTCTATGGTTCACTGTCATGTTTCAATTCTTTGATTATTTCTCTCTCTACTTCTCACACATTCTTCCTCTGTTACATATTCTAAGTGGTTTCCTTTATTCTTCTGCTTTCATTGTGATATTGTCCATTCTTAATTTATCTATTTATTCCTTAACATCTCTGCTCATGGGCCATAAAGTATAACATATGGAAGTGTATATGCAACACAGTGAAAGTATTGTAAACACCACATCAACAACAGTGATGACTAATATTTACCTCATAATGCTTTATAGGATTGGACTCACATATTCCTGTCCTTCACATTCTCTGTACAGTTACAGAAGCTTTGTATTTCTCTGGGTAGAGAGAAGAATAATCAAGAAGTATTTGATCTTCTGGCCTTCCTATCTTTCCCAGATTAATATTGTCCTGCTTCTATCCTCCATTGTACAAGGCAGGAAAACAGGTTATCCTCAAACTGCTCATGCCTAAAGATTCTTCCTCCAAGTATATTACAGAATTTTACTAGTCCTATTTACTGATGAAGAAGAAAAAATTAACAAATGTATGATGGTTGAGATTTTGCTTTTCTTTTTGTATTGCTAGACTTCCATGTCCTACTTCCTGCTGCATAACTTCTAACTTGGTATACTTATTTCTAGTCATTCAGAATAATCACAAAATTTCCTAAGTCCATAGCTCTTTCTATTATTCATAAATTAATCCAGATATATCTTCACTCACCTTTTTCCATTGCTTATAGCAGAGAATTAGAATTGTTACTACTGACCTGCCCCATACATAGCTTCTGCTTTTTTTTTGTTGTTGTTGTTTTGGTTTTTTTTTTTTTGTTAATGCTTTTCCAACATAAGATTGAGTAAATAAACTCTCCTAGGAGTGCTATCAGATTTCATTATTTTTAAACATTTCACCGATTTTACATATTACTGGTCATTTGTGGTGGGGGTTTTGTGATGTGTGGGGTTTTTATTTGTGGTTTTGTTGGTTTGTGGTTGTTTTATTTACATTTTTTTGGTTGGTTTTGGTTTGGTTTTGGGTTTTGTTGTGAGTTTGGGTTGTTTTTTGTTTCCCATTATTTATAACTTGATAACTTGGATCTTTTTGTTTCTATTAAACTTGTCCAAAAAGTTTCAGTATTCAGGGTTATGTTCCTTATACAGGTGTATCTGATAACATATGTACTATACATTTGGTATGGATGGCTGGTTAGTTCTTTTCAAGCTTCCCTTTCATATACCTACAAAATATACAATACTAATGTTCTTGTCAGAAATACATTGTTTCTGTAATACCTATAAAATCATGTGTTCTTCTCTTAGAAAAACTTTTTTGTTCTTTGTAACTGTGTTTCTAGAAGTACTTACATATATATGCTCTCAGCTTTGTTTAGAAACCAGGAAGTTAAGTGTTCCCTCATATTCTAAAATTTACACCAAAATGTAAAATTATCAACCAAAGCTGGTTTCTAGAGTCACCCTATGTCACACAAAATGGTTTTGTAGACCCAGAATCACAAATTACATAACCTGAAAACATAAAATTAATTCCTTCTCTAGACATTTATTTTTAGAAGCCTGTGGTTATAAATTTCTAAAAGCCAGGGTTTGGTGGATGTTCACCTGTCATGGGTTAGTTCTGGGTTGGTCATTAGACAAATGACAGATGATTGCTGTTAAACCCAAGGAGAAGAGAAAAGCAGTAAGAGAGAAAGACTTATGTATTGGGAAATAAATCTAAAACAGCTTTAATGAAAACAATAAAAATACTAAAATTGAATATATATAAACATATACAAAACAAGTATCAAACCCAGCACCCCTGACAGCAATTGCATCCCTGTTTCCACTGATGCTGTGGAGCCAGCACTGGGGAAGTCCCAGACTAGACTCGTCAGCAGACAGGAACCAGATTCAGGAGTTAGATTCAGGAGATGGATTCAGGAGCACAGGGATTGGGATTGAAGGCAGAATGGACAGAGTCCTTCTTGGACACCAGCCATTGAAGAAGACAGCTTGACCCTCATGATCCCTCAGCTTTATACTGAATATGACATATATGGGATAGAATATCTCATTGGTCAATTTAGGGTCACCTGTCCTGTCTGCTCCTCCCCACTGGAGAAACCTCTTGCTTTGCAGCACCCACAGTGTGGCACACAAGAAATAGCAGTGACCTTTGGCTCCATAGGAGCAATTGTAAGCAAGAACCTTTCTGCACACCAGTAACTGTAAATATCAAGTGTTATCACTTCTTGAAGCAGACACTGCAGAAATATGTCATTATCTTCAGAAAGTGCAGTTATATGGAAGAGACTTGGTTGAAAAGTAAAATCACTGAACAGAATTAGTTCTGTTCTAACTCAAACCAGGACATCATCTCATGCTTTGCTCCAATTATGGAAGCAGCTACAGTTCACTGATAGTCAATGGATTTAATTTTGGCATCACATACTTTTCTATAGGATAGTCTACTTTGTTTTCAGAGTCTAAGATTTTTATAAGTAGTTAAAAATAGGCAAACCTAGACAAATTAATCTGCCATAGTAATAAAGCTGAGAACTCACTGCAGCACATGCAGGAGTAAGTTGTCCTATCCTATGGCACCTATTCTAAATGACTGAATCAAGGAAAGATTTTCACACTTTGAAACTCCTGCCATTCAAAGAGGAAACAGCCTATTTATACATGGCTGCCATTACATGATTCTCCTTTTTCACGATTTGAATATCATACCTTCATTCACTTCTTTTAAAAGAAAAAAATCTCACTTGTATTTATGAATAGAATATACAGCTACATGGTCATTTTTGAGAAATGGGATGAAAAAGGAAGGGACATGAAAATCTGATTGTGAATAGTTTTTCTAT
>JANHGN010019136.1:0-32210 GCA_024605025.1 Megaceryle maxima | reverse complement strand
CATTTAACATATAATCCACAGAAAGAACAAAAAACAAAAAGAAAAAAAAAGAAAAAAGAAAAAAAAAAAAAAAAAAAAAAAAAAAAGGGGGGGGGGGGGGGGGGGGGGGGGGCGAGAAAGAAAAAGTTGCCTGCATTTTTAGTTTGGGCATGTCCATTCAACCACTTCAAAATTATATCTTTTATTCAGGAAGAAAAAAAAAGAATGGGAATTTGAATAATCTGCTGCACCCCAGCACTGCCATTTTCAAGAGATTAGACTCTGTCAGTACACATTCCAAAATTAAATACCCTAATTAGTTTATTTTCTAAAAATACTACATTGATTTTTTTGTCTCTCTTCTGAAAGAGAAGCTTTTTTGTAGAGGTTTGTCTACTCCAGCATACAGAAATACGTGTGTGTATTTCTAATAATTAACTATTACCCTCTCTCCAGGATTCTTTAAAAAAAAGATCACGTGGGGCCTTCGCTGACATCAGTGTTCTCATTCCATACAGGTTTAGATAGGAATTTCTGTTGTCATAAGGTTCGGTGCACCCTAGCCTAGAGCCTACTGTTTATGAGAAACTAATGAGAATTAACAAGAATATTTACAAAGTTTGTAATGAATCAAACCCTTCCCTTCTAACCAAATCTCCACTAATTGCTTCCACTACTAATAGCTACCCCAAACAAACTACGAATTAAGAAGGTGATTCATTCTAATCACCACTCTGCCAATACTGCCAATAAGGTTACTGCTAGAACGCTAATGTGGCCATTTTTCTTCAGGATGTAAACAGAAATTGTTAGCTTACTCTACATCTCTTAGAGAACTAGTTTTGATTGCTAATCAGTTTAGGTCAGATTAATATTTGCAATCTAAACTCAAAAAACAAAATGTTAGAAGACACTACTTTGCACTATAATTAAAAGTAAAATTGACTGGATAGGGACAGTATGGTTGCTTTCAGGCTTTCCTAACTCTTTTCTTCCAAACTGGGTGTGTGAACTTAGCTCCGAACATGATCTTATCAGAGCAGAGGCACATAAGCGAATATTACATAAAGGGGAAGCCTGAAAATATAGGAAAAATTATCAATGGAAAACAGCATTTTATCACAAATCTGAGCATGCAGAGAGCATTTTTAAAAATGCAATACATTTTAAAATCTCTAAACATTTATAATCCTGGAGTACATAAACTAGAATAACTTGCAACAAGTTTGGGAATACATTAGTTTGAAGATGAATAATCAATCCAAAACCATCCTCAGTTGACTAACTGTTCATATTTGAATAGTTTCAGCATTTCCCTCACTGAAATCAATACAACTACTTAAGAATAGCAAGCAGGTATGTCAATCTGTTAGCTGGATTTGAAAGAGTACAAGTTTATGATTACTATTATTTTTCAGCCTGTTGGCATAAAGAAACATTCAAACACACATATATTTAAGGTTCTTCTCAAATCTATTGACTATCTAGGAAACATACAACACAAAAGAAACATTCCATTCCTCACTTAAAGGAAACCGCATAATGAAAATAACCGTGACAAAATAAAGTTCTACTCTTAAGGTAATGGTTAGTTACAGAAGGAGGAAACAAAATCTACAAAGCAATGGATTCTCTAGCTGGACAACTACTTCTCTCCTGCCATCATCTCAGAGAAATACTTTTAACATTAGTCCCATAACTCATAGATGGGAGAAATATTACTGCCCATCTCTTCTGACCTTTGGCCAAAAGCTATCTGCCTCCTTATAGAAGGGCAGCAGAGATGAACATGTGCCAGCTCTACAACTATTTTAGTTCATTTTAATATCTTATCTCCAAAACAACTTTTACTGTTTTAACTGAAATCTCAGACTCTGAATTTCAAAGAATCTAAACAGCTGAACCTCAAGTAATATGTTTTTCTGCTACCACAGGGAAATAACTCCTACCAGTTTCTTAAATTCTGCTCTCCTTGGATTTAACTAGTACTACTGGTAAAACAAAATTAATATTGTTTCTAGTTAATTGCCAGTTGCTGAATGGGATTTATTTATACGAAGACTAAGTTATCTTTACTAGCTGTCCTGCTTTTGTTGGGATAGAATCGTAGGCCAGTCATGATGTGCAGGAAATTTGCAATTTCAAGTCAGTCAGGACCTTAAGCCGGGACGGACAAAAGCTGACCCAAGCTCACTAATATGTGTATCCCATATTATAAACATCACTCATTATAAAGGAAGTTTGCTGAGGATGGGTGCTCTCCCTGCTCCTCTCCATCCCTGGAGGGGCTTGCTTACAGTTCTGCTCCCAAGGACTGCAGTACATTCAACCGGCCAAGTATAACTTTGTATAATTTATATTGGCATTTATATTGGTTCTGGCATTTCTTCTGTCCTTTCTTCTCTATAGCAAATGGAAGAAAATAACAATGCTGCATTGGAGAAAGACATTTTTTTAACCTTAAAGAGATCAAAATACATTCCAGTATTTTCTGAAGTTCACCATGCTAGATGACATTGCATGTTTTCATCAGAATTTTTATGAAGAACGTTTTCTCAAAAAAGTTCCCAAATTAACAATGTACCTCTACTGCTCTCAATAAAGGCAGTTTGTGGAGGAGAGGGTGGAAAAGAGGAAGGAATAAATCTGTGATCATTTCTAAGGTATTCATTTTGGTGCAGAGAAATATAAAAATTAATCACTTGGATAAAAAAATAGGATTTGTATTTACTGAGCACACAGCTACAGCTTAATACACTACCTTCCTGCAGCAATTTAGTCACTCTGCTGAGAATCAACACTATGCAACGGTTGGCAGAGGGGATGCATTTTCGTGCCCTCCTCTCCCTTAGAATTCCTTCTGTAGTTGATACATCTGCAGAATCCCTTATCTTTGCACTTCATATTCCTAACCAGATTCAAGTCCAATTAGGCTTCTTTTTCCTAACCCCCTCCTTACATGTTTGGAGAGAGTCTCTATTCTTCTTGGGTCACCTGCCCCTGCTTCCAGCTCTTGCATACCTCCTTTGCGTTTCAGTGTTTTATCAAAAGCTCCTTGTTAACCCACGTCACACTTCCTGCACATTGGGATGGACCTTGAACTCACAGCAGATAGTCTTCTGGTGATACCCAACTGTGGGATAAAGCAGATGAGGAGATCCTTAACATGCTCTTTGCTTTATTAACTTGTGGTCAAGGGCAGTAGCCTCTGACAGAACTACATTGCTGGATGTTACAAGGCAGTAACCTCTGAAGTGGCACAGTAAAGTTGGCCAGATCTCATCTGTCAGACCCTGAAGAGGAGTCTAAAACCCCAGATGAAGAAAACAGGAAATGTAAGTTATTTTGCACTGAAATAGATTGGCATGTAGTTACCTATAATTAGACAAATCAACAGTAACGAAAGCAGTTGGGCAGTCTGAAGCTCTACAGCTATTTTGCAAGTTGTTACAACACCTTGTAACAACAAATGAATTTATGCAACCTAAAACCAAATTCAAACTAAGCTAGACAGCAATTTATAAAAAGAAAAAAGGTACATGTTGAAAACACAAAAGCAGAACTGCACAGAAATATTTCACTTATCACTTCATTGAAAGAAAATTTTTGTACAATGAAAAGTCTAAAAAGCACCAAAGATGGAAACACTAAAGCGTCCCACTAATACAGGGGAACTAAACAGAATCTGTATACACTTGCACTGCTAGGATGGTTATTGCCTGGTACCAGCTCCTGTGCAGGCGAGACTGCATATGCTATAAGAAAGCTAGTACTTAATACACAAACTCTTCAGTTAAACCTTTTGGTGACCAGCGGTAGACTACTTGAATTCAGGTTGGATATTACAGATAGTAAAGATATTAAAGCATAACTGCTTTTAAAACAAGTAGTTGAGTGACAGATGAATAAAAATTAATATAATTAAGAAAGATGGATATATTGCCGAATATTAATAAAGATACAATAAATCTCATTTTGTACAGTCATTTCAAAGGTAATGTTCTAGAGACAAGCATTCATTATTACATCTTTAAGACATCAACAACAATTTTTTGTATGTTTCACCAATTCTGGAATTCTTAATCCATTAAAATCTTACTCCATTAAAATTGTTTTGTAAAACAATTTTATCTTGGTTGATCCATTGTTATGACAATACCAGTTTTTAAAATAATTGTAGGGGTTTTGTTACTATACTTCTACAGAGAACATTTTAACTTGTAGCATATTAACATAATAAACAAGAGATGAAATATCTCAAAACTTTCCATTTTCTTTTTCTTTTGAAATAGAAATAAAGCCACAAAAGATAACTTCACAGAAAAGTATTAGCCAACTGCATTAAAGCACAAAGATAGGAGACAGTTATTTATGGAACCTTGTTCACCATTATCCTTTTCAGATTCTACAAGAAGGCTAAATATTGATGCATTCCCAAGTCACCTTTTCCCCCTTTAGTATTAACAAGTAGGAGTATGTTTTTGATCCTTCTAATTTGTCAAAATCAGGTGAACTGAATGGTTTTACAGAATACACTATTCTAACTCCTTCAGGGGCTATAAAACCACATTAAACTTGGCTTGCTATTAATAATTCATGGCAACTTCCTTAGTTCACTACAGGGGCATCACTCTTAGGGCATGATTCTTATTGAAACAACTTAACAGGGAAAGTCAGATAATAAACAGTGTTACCACTGAGAAGCCTACCATGAACTTGGGCACACTGAAAGCCCGAAAGAATTTAAATTCTTATAATGTTCAAGCTAAATCCAGCATTCTACACCCCTTTCTAATAGCTGATAATATAATAGGTCTGGAAAAAAAAAAAAAAATTCCTTCTATCTATTGGAATTTGGCTTATATGCAGATTTGAAGTTGCAAATTTTCACACATTCAGCCATACTGCAAAGTTATTCATGTTTTTATTACTCTGAAATAAACCCCTTTAACAATATTTTACTTCAATTAAGGATTAAACAAAGTATATCTCATTAAACATCTCTATAATGCAAAAATATTATGAACTGGAATTAGAACACCTTTTATGGTAGTAAAAAAATTTCTACTACTAAAGCAGTTACAATCAGCACCAATTACGATACATAAATAAAGAACACAAATAAAAACCACAAGACTTCATTCTTCACAGTCATAGAATAAATGGATCATATGGAATTGTTACGTATCACTAACATATCTGACTACAATGCACACAACACTAACTAGATGGACAGACTCGGAAAAAAATGCCATTCAGTATAAGCACATTAAGGTAGGGATTAGATACCCAAACTACATTTTTGTAATTTACTCAGTGGAGCAAAATTAACTTTAACACATCAGTGAAACACTATGGAAAAAACAGATTTATACATCCAGATAGTTAATTCTGTTGTACAAGGAAAGCAGACCCACTTCAAAAGCTTTGTCTGCTCTCCAAGTAAAATAATGACCTATGCACTAAGAAGTTTTAGTCATATGAAAATTAGAATCCTAATTCTTTAGGTAACAACAAAATCACTGTTAAGTGTTTTTAACTGCCTTTTCCTTCCACAAACACAAAGTTTCTAATCTGGTGCTACAGTAACGCTGCATTTAACCTGTATGTGCAATAATGTTACTTAATGTAGGCATTATGTCATCCTTTACACAGGTGCTAAGAAGGAAATGAAGAAAGATGTCCTTGAACCCAGCTGGCTAGGACAAAAACCTAATCCAAAGCATGAGAAGAACTGCCTATGTATGCTCAGCTTTATGACAATCCACATCTATGTGAACTCATATTTCTGGGGATGGAGGGAGGGAAGATAATTTAATACAAATAGTTGTCATTGAGATTTTTTTTGTTGTAATTGTTCTTTTGGTATAAAGCTTTTCTCCTGGGCTTTGAAGACAACACTTAGAATACTCAATACTCTCCTATCTTGCCCATATGTGTAAACAGGAATGAAAAAGAAAAAAAAAAATAAAGAAAAGGATGTTCTGCTTGAAGGACTGAGGAGGAAACAAATCAATATCACTTGTCATTTCTCAAGTGGTGTACTTGCACACACTTGGACAGTTTAATTCTCTAAGGAAAGGTAAAAAGAACCAAGACAAGTCTTTGGGGGGGGGGGGGGGTGGAAGGAAAAGTGGACAGTTTTAAACTTCTGACTAGTAAATACTGAATTTTAGAAGCACATATTAGTGAGAAATTTTAACCTAGGACAGTTTGAGAAAAAGACAAAAATCCCCAGTACATGTCATCAATACTGTAGGTCCTTCCCACAAGCCTTCTGGCACCTTCTTGGCCAGATATTTGAGTTCCTGAAATACTTTACAAAATTTTAATGATATTTTTAGAAAAAAACTGCACTTCATAGACAGCAAAATGCAGAACTACCAATGATAATAGGTTCAAAAGAGAAACTGAGACTTGTCTGCTGTGCATGAATTATAACTGATTATATTATGCTACTCTTATATGATGACAAAGCCATCGCTTGTATAAAAATCTGATAGACATATACCTTTGAGAACTCAAAATGCTCAACAGTGCTAATTTTATTTAAAATGTCAGATCCTGGTAAGCCCCAACATGAAGCTCAAATTCATCCAGACCATCACCACTTCATTCAAATAAGGAGAAAGAACAGTCACAATGGTCACACAGCCTGTGGAGAGGTGCTGGAAATAGGGAAAAGCAGGAATGGGAAAGTTTATTTTTCTAAACAATACCATTATCAACACGGTAGAATGGTTGAGAGTGAAGGGAAAGCTGGAAAGCAGCAGGAAAAAAAAAAAACAAAACAGGTCACCACCTCCACCCAGGAAGAGGAGGACAAGGGTAGAACTCTCCTTGCCCAGTTCTCCATACTCCACCATACAGTAAATCCCTTTCTTTTGCACAAATGGCAAAGCAAATCAAAATTCTTCATGTGCACACAGGGCTTTGTCCTCAAAGGGATGCTTGATCATATATATGTCTAGAAATGAATTAAGATTTCAAAAGCTGAATTCACATGAAATCAACTCTCTGATTTTTGTGCGAGTTCTAATTGCATCCTTAATTGGTTTACAGCTGGTTGCCTAATTTCTCTTAGTTCAGGAAA
The DNA here is from genome assembly GCA_024605025.1 of Megaceryle maxima. Lineage (NCBI taxonomy): Eukaryota > Metazoa > Chordata > Aves > Coraciiformes > Cerylidae > Megaceryle > Megaceryle maxima. Next base: position 25,138 of record JANHGN010019136.1, on the reverse strand, counting down.
CTGAACAGCTTTAAAATAACACATTCGAAATGAAATGTGAATTAATAATGAATACTCCACGTATTAATAAACAAAGATGTCTTGGCTCCTTCCCAGAATTATAGCAATAGTTGTTTTATTACACAAGGAGAGTGCTTAATATTTTTTCAATTTTACGTGCACTAAAGAGAAACACTGATTTCTTAATACTAAAAAATGGAATACTGAAAAGTATATGTTGGAACTATTGCCACTGTCAGCTCAAAGTAGGGAGATGCCAGGCTTTCAGAAGCAAAGTGCATCACGAGAAAAATATCGTATGGCACTGAATACAAGTAATATCATAGAGTTATTTACTAGTATTTGAGTGTTACTTGGCATTTTGAATGTAAAACCCCACAAAAAGTGAGATGAAAAAAATAAAGCCCTAAACATGTTAGAGACATGATTTTACAAAGCTAGTGTCACAAAACTGCCTAACTCACTTTAATGCAAGTTACACATCCTTCAGTCAGGATACTACTGAAGTACCTGATGTTTACCTGCGAGTATCTAAAGTATCTCCTGCTTACTTTTTAAATGTACAGTTATTTTTGCTTTCATATTAATAACAAAAACTTGTAAATTTAATCTAGATATGAATTCAGAGGTGCGGATTCATAACACCTAAGCAGAGCTGCATGCACACCACAGTATTGTGTGCCAAGTATATGTAACAATCAATAATTCCCAGGTACAAATGGGAGGATAAAGTTACATATTGAAGCAGTTACCTTAATTCAGACAGCACAGGTAAACTTTCAGGCCAGTGCTGGGATCAGCTGCATGACTCTCATTGATTTTCATGCAGGTGACTCAAGTCTTGTATTTATTCATAGAACAAGTAAGGCAATAGAAAAGGCTCCTGAAGTGTTTCCCCCAAGCTTCAGATGTTTATTGAGATTGATGTGATCAAAGCACCATGCCATACTTGAAAAATTTGAGTTACTTCAAAGCAATGCTTGGTACTTTTATAAGGCTACAATGCAGTTTCATTTCACCTGTACTTAAAAAGAAAAAAAAAAGAAAAAAAAAAGACAACAGCAGGAAAGCAGCTATTCTAAGAAAGGAAGGCATAAAATGTAAACATAATGCAACAAAGAAGCAAATGAAAAAACTCTTCTTTTCCTTTATTAGAAATATGCGAAACAGATTGCGCTCATCTTGCTTAGGGCCAAGAGCCTCATTGTGTGGAATTCAGCCAGGCTCTGTCACACAGCTCACTAAGGAGTTTTGCTGTGTTAGAAAGTAAACCAGATGGGATATTTACTTCCAACAAGATAATTCTAATGGAAATTTTTGAAACTACTATAAAAGAAACTTTTCAGCTTCATCTGCTATTTTACTGTGTACAATGAAGACAAGCAGAATGAAAAGCAGACTATGACAAAAAAAAAGAAAATTTAAAAATTTCACATATTAATCATTAACCAATTTTAGAATTTATCTGCCTCAGAACTCCATCTGCTTACATAAAGCACACACCAGGCTAAAGCTGGATGTAATTAATACAGCAGCAGAATTGGCATCAATGAAGTACCTTAAAATAATGTAAAGTGAGACAAAATACTGAACTCGAAAATGAACTTGTAGCTTCATACAGCTTGAAGAATTACGTAGCATACCAACATACTGCTACACCCAGGGCCTGGTAGGACCGTAACAGACACAGCCTTTTTTGTTCAAAACCATTTAAGAAAAGGTCTCATGTTCTTTAAATCCACATATTTTCCAGATGAGATACAAAAGACGAAGAAGAAAGGAGATTAGGTATAATTCCTGTTCTTGATGTTGTCTTGTAAACCTGGCTAAGAATTTTGGAAGTCTTGTGCCATGTTAGAGCAAAATGAAATATTTGGTTTCCCTTTTTCATATTTTGTTCTATTTTTCATCAGTATCATAGAATGTAGACCCTGAAAAGTGGTCATGGCAATAAACAGCTTTTTCAACACAGGCTACAGTCATTTGATCACAACAACAAATTTGTCCTTACAGGAATCAAAACTAATAAAGGCAGTCTTATTACTTCTGAGAGAGTCAATTACACAGAGACAAGCTCATGCTTCAGTCACCCCTACCCAGTTTGCTAAGTGGAGGTACCCACAACTAAAAATTTACCATAAATAAGGGCAATTTATTTTTATTTTTGTTACTTTTGCTCTCAGACTAAAAACTGCTCTAAGCTCCCTTTTCTTCTTCGGGTACTGGTCTATACCAGATATAGACATTCTAAATAGTCTTTGACTTAGTCCTGTATGTTTCTTCAATCAGTCAGAGAGCAGACTGGAATGAAATTGATATGATTGGATAAAGGAAAATCAAATTTTTTCAACATTTAGTTTCAGTAATCTGATTATGAAGCTTTTAGTAATAGTGTAATTATTTTGAAGTTCTGAACATATGTTTCCATTGCAACTATTCCACAGAGGACAGTGTATCAGAAAAGGGAAGAAATGAAAGCATAAGTGTACCAAAAATATTTCAATTCATCAAAAAAAATTGAGATTGGAAGAAGAACCATATGCCAGAGATATTATATGATGTCCAATATGAAGCATTTTCATTTCCATCATCCACAATTCCTTTATTTAACATGAATGATGAAAATTGAAAATATTTTTTCCATGACCTCAAAGCACATTACTAGAAAGTTACAGGACTGGCATATCTAAAAAATGAAAAAAACACACATAAAATGACTAAGACAGACTAAGCAGCTGAACACTGTTCCTTGAATTTTGAAGGGAAAAATTCAATCGGTGCTAGTGTTTTCTCTGATGGAAAAGGTGTCTTAGAAAAACAGCTCACAGTCTTGAAAAGCCCAGATATTTCTGTTTCTTGTGAATCTTACTCTTTTGAATTTATCTAGATCCTTAGTTAGAAGTGAATTGGATCCTTAGGTCTATACACTGAAAGTTATTAAATCTAATACATTAGATCTGATACAAGACAACTTTATTCTCTAAATTTACTATTTAAAAAAAAAGACTCAACTAAGAGGGAAGATAAACCACTGAGCAAAACAGTTAGAAATGCTAAACAAAAGATCTAGAAAACAGCATCATACACAACATTAAAATATTGGAAAAACAAAGAAAAGGAAGTAGTGGAACTATGTCATCTTGGGGAAAAGCTTTACACTTTTAACAAAACACTCACAGTGGTCATCACAACAGTGATAAACAAAACAAAGCATAACTTGTTTCTGGGAAAAAAAGGTTTGATTGTTTGCTTGTGTTTTTATATATATCAACAATTTACGTATGTAAAATAATTTTCTTCCGTCCTCATTTATGTCATAAGCAAGGTCAGTATGTAAGCCTACTGGTTTTATGTAGTACACCAAAAAACCTTCAGACATCTGTAATCACATGAATAAGTTTTCACTGATAAAACAAAGTGAACGAGGATGCCTGAACCTTGTGGTAGCAAATGTATTGATCATACCACCTTCAAAAGTAACACAGCATGAGCAACACCTTTTGATGGCAACTGCTCTCTAAAATGCTGTGCTTTCATTTCCTACACATTAATACATTATAACCTTGCTGTCCTTTAAACTCCCATGGAATGACAAGCTCTTTCCTCAATTAGTAGCTTCATTTATCTTTACCAGCTTCTGAAGCTCTTAAACAATAAATCAAATCAACTTCTAAATGCTTTCATTTTTTTCTCTCCCTATATTCATGGCACGATTGCTTGTAGTCTCAGTGGAGGGGTTTAGGCTTAGAGCTTGGAGGCAAAGAAACTGTGACCTCAAATCCTAAGAAAATATCAAGAGATTTTTCAAAAGCATTGAATAAAACAAAGCACATGAAATATTTGTGTTGTCTTCTTACCAAAAGATCCATGCTTATAAGGACATATATTAGGTAACAAAAGAACTTGGATATTTACAGATAACAATCAATCTCATCAGTCAGATTTCCAAAATCAGAGTTAAAAAGGGAAGACATTAATGGCAGGGCACTCCTTGAGAGTGTTCATTTGATAACCAGCTTCTTTTCATTATTTCAACTTAGCTCAAACCAGCTGAGTATAGAACAATCATCAGTCTTCCTTAACAATTAGAATAATTGGAATAAAGCTGAGAGGTTCAAGTTAAAAACTGTGTGCAGGTTAATTTATTTTGGATATTTTTAATGGGCAGTGGCCCATCATTCTTTTCAGACGTGTGTGTGTCATTGTCATTGTTCCCCCCTGTGAAGATAAATGGAGAAGAAAATAATGGCATATTACATCACAATTTCAGAGGCCATCAGAGGGGATAAAAGCCTTAAAATAGAGTCGCAGTTTAAAAAACTTTCCTCCACTGAGATCATTAGCATGAACAGAGGTATTAATTTCTGCAGACAGCCTCAAATGGTTCGAAAGTCCAAGAAAGCTTTTGGTGTAAAAATTTACTCAACTACTTAGACATAACAATGCATAAAAATAGTTAAAGTGGTTAATTTCTCTGAAGCATGTAATTTACAATGACACTTCATTTGGAAGGCACTGTGATATATTTATAAGTAACTGCTGAAGATTGTGGCATACCCATGATAGGCATTGTAGCCACTGTAAAAAAAGACACCACTGAAATGTCCTACATAAAGCTACCATGTACTTAATGCATCATAATTGTGACAAGTTATTTACTGCAGTCCTTTAATGAATCCTCATGAATTCAGCCAGACTGACTTCTTCAGAAGACATACATGCTTACCAGAACAAATACCAGCTACCACTATACCAATTGCTCCAGGGCTAGAAATAAAAGCCAGTCTCACAATTAATTGTTCATTAATTTCTACCCTAAAGATCACTGAACTCTAATTTAGTATTTGACTAATGGCTGAAGAACTTGAATGATGCTTCTTGTCCCTTGTCACTTTAACAGAGAATTTGTAATAACATGGCACATCTCTCACAGTTCTTTTCATATGCCTCAGAGAACAACTTTTGTGCTACAATTTTTCCTGGGTCAAACTTTAACAATGCTAACATAGACATGAACTTCTCAATAATTGAGAACTTGATGCAACATAAGAGATGCTGCTTAAAAACCAGTTTAGTACAAGCAGGCAGGCTCCAGTCTGCCTCAAGAGTGCCCAACAATTAATTCTCTCTCAATTTTGTCCAGCCTCAGGAATATAACAGACAAGAATGCACTGATGGATTTTTTCACATCAGATAAATCTGATGGATTTTTATCCTTATTTTGTAAAGTCATCCATCTTTCCACTCCTTTTGCACTAGTCAGAATACAAAGGGACTAGGAAAGGCCTACGGTACAACATTTAGAAACCAAAAAATTGTTAAAATATAGTTTGGGTTTTTTTGTTTGTTTTGTTTTTGGTGGTTGTTTGTTTGTTTGGGGGGGGGGTTGTTTTGTTTTGTTTTTTAAAGAACATACCTTACCACACTAAACTTTAGTTACTTAAGATTATTAAGTCCCTATAAAACTCAAAATTTGTGGGATGTCGCACACTGTAGTTCAGAAGGGAGAAATCATGTATTTAGAAGTAACTGAAAATTAAATCTTGCCTGTAAATATCTCTGCCACTACAGAGTCTAGCTATTCTGTGAATTCTGGGTATATAGCTGCACATTTCTAACACTTCCATTTTTTTCTTCTTTTAATGGAAAACTTCATACAACTTTGGCTACATTTTGTGTTAGAAGTTGATTTCCAGTCCAACAATACTTGCAGTGCACCACCAAAAAACCTACTAAATAATAAAATTGATTGAAAAGAATTAATTGTATCTCTTTTACATAAAACTGTTTGGTCAAGTAAAAGTTTCCACTCATGGTTTTACTCTCCCTTGGGCTTCTGTTAAATATAACAACTTGAAAAACTTGCATCATTCTCAGTACTGTCTGCTTCTGTGGCATGAATACTCACACAGCTGACAGTTTCACAATACAGTATATGCTAGTTCAATTAACTTATTTCAGTAAATGGCAATAGATGTGCTTCCAATTAAGAAAGTTTCTCCAACTCTTGAGGCAATGCTATCAAACAGAATCCAATAACGTCTTCAGCTTTTGACCTAACTATAAAAGACCCATATGTTACTTCGGCAGGGACTCTTGAGCAGTAGCATTTGCTGTTATGCGTTCCAAACGAGTTTTTCTATTTCAGTGATTTCTTAGCAAAGGTCTTTTACTAATTATTTCTGGGAATAAGTGGAATTTTAAATCCTTACTTATATTCTCATCTCAGAGGTAGGGTGGAACAAATGTTTTAGTAATGGATACTATATTTATACATTATGTATGCAAGAATTTATCCTTCCTGCTACAAAAATTGGGGTTTTTTTATCTTTTTTTGTGACTCAGAAAAAGAAGATAGGAATTTAAATATAATATTCTCCTTTAGAATGCCTTTCGTCCAAAGAACTGTGAAATCTTTTGTCAGCTCAGGATATGTTCCCAACATTAGTTGGAGCTGAGCATACTATCCAACAATGGAGTGAAAATGAACAAGGACTAAACAGATCAAAAAGCATCCCACTAAAATTATTTAGTTCCATTTTTACTATCTCCTTCTGCATTTTCCACTTATCTTAAGCTGACTTCAGTTGTTCACTGGGCCCTTCTCTGAGGATGATATTCAGCAAAAATTGACACTTTTTTGCTACAATATCAAGACGAGTTAGTTCAACAATCAAATTAGCATTATGGTCAGTGAGAGGAGTAAGGCAGGATGCACAGATGGCAGCAGAGAACGTGAGGGAGGAGCAAAGCAAAAAGAAATGGTAGCAAAACCTTTTCACGACTAATTTGGCTGGATCAGAAGTCACACAACAAAAATTTAGTACAAGAGTCAGATCTTAAATTAACGTACATACATATATATTCACTCATTCTCTTTACAGATATATCACTGGGTAACCAGATAATATAGAAAAGGATGAGGATTTTGGCAATGGCAAGTAATTTTAACAAACTGCCAGATCCACAGTCTATCTGTAGGTCCCCATCTGAAAGGCTCCAACAACTGTAGCAGAACATCCTTAGCCACTGCTTAATTTGTCTAATATGTTTTGAAATTACAGTACTGTTATTTTGTGGCCATTAAGAAAACAAACAAATAAAAAAAGAAAACAACAACAAAGCTACAAACCAACAACCACAAAGAAAAAAAAAAAACCACCAAAAAAACAAACAAAAAAACCCCACAAACAACCACACACCACCACCAAAAAACCACACACACCCAAACACAACCCTAATCACTTTCCCTCCCCCTTGTTACTTTTCTTTTGAGAAGAATTCCAAGAAAAAAGTATTTTATTAACTTTCTAAATCCTTGCTGACAATGCTATAAAAAAGCATTTTATAGGAAAATAATCAATAAAATATAAATCCAGTAAAACACATTTCATAATGCAGTTCTGTACATACAGCGCAATAGTTACCCTATCAAGAAAAAAAAGGCTCAAAACTACCCCAGCATACAAAACATGAGTAGTCTCATATTCTGAGATTTAGATTTTGTTTTAATCAGATTAGACCATAGGAAAGATTATTCCACACTTGTGAAGTAAACATCACCGTGATCTACAACTCAACCTGGGAGTTGTACCCATGTATTGTGTTGGAACTATCTATAGCATTATATAAATCGAAACAGAACCCAAACTCACAGCATGAGAGGATCAAAACATCTAGGTAGACAATTACCAAAATACATTTCCTTTGGTTACTAAGCTGGAATCATTGTTTTATAGCCTGAATTCATTTAGGGAAATTCTGAAAGAGTTTACTCTCATTTTGCTTCCTCAAGGTTATTTTCCTAACAGTGTGAAACAGAAATATTTATGCAGAAAGTAAATATTACCAGCACACTTAAAAGAAGTGCAACACAGAAGAGTAATCAGTCATCCAGATAGCTGAAACTTTCACCCAGGCTCCCATTCTCCCTTAACTTGATCACTGCTGTATGAATCATATTTCACTGTCAAAGCCCTTCACAACCTGTCTCTACTACCAGCGTCATCTCTCATTCACTAAAGGAATGCTGACCTCTCAATGTTAACTGGTTTTTTGTTATTTGAGAGGTATTTCCTGAAAAATTCCTCTAATATCTTCCTTGAAATTCACTTTTAATTTTTTTTTTTTTTTTTTTTTTTTTTTTTCCTGGAATACCTATTGAAAACTCAATAACAGGTTTCAGGAAGGTAACAATATTGCCCATGTTTTTTACTTAAGAAATACAGTTTAGCAAATCCAATTGCAGGTTGGTACTTCCCTTGCACCACCACTGGTTCTCAGCTGATAAAATGGTAAGCAGATGCAGGGAATTAAATGAAAACCAAACCAAACCAAACATTTCCCATGCACCTAAGCAACTGGGGTTTTGACAATCCAGGTCATTTAACCAGCTCACTCTGGAGTCAAATGACTATCAAAGTCAGCTCAAGGAACATACAGTTTGGTAGTATGGAAGAAGAGAGGACACCAAAACATACTCTTTGGTAACCACCTGCACTACACAACATCGCTGTTTCATAGAATCATAGAATAGTTTCGGTTGGAAAAGACCTTCAAGATCATCAAGTCCAACCTTATTCCTAGCCCTATCAAAACCACTAAACCATGGCCCTAAGCACAACATCTACCTGGCTCTTCCAGAGATCCAGGGATGGTGACTCCACCCCCTCCCTGGGCAGGCTATTCCAATGCCTGACAACCCTTTCAGTGAAGAAGTTCTTCCTAATATCCAGCCTAAACCTCCCCTAGTTCAACTTCAGGACATATCCTCTTGTTCTATTGCTTGTCACTAGGGAGAACAAACCAACTCCCACCTCGCTAACAACTTCCCTTCAGGTAGTTACACAGAGCAATAAGGTCTCCCCTCAGCTTCTTCTCAAGGCTAAACAGCCCCAGATCCTTCAGCCTTTCTTCCTAAGAGACATGCTCCAAACCCTTTACTAGCTTGGTACGCCTCTGAACCCTCTATGTTTGTATGGAGCTTGACAGTTTAAAGGGTCAAGCAATGAAGCAGGGTTAAGGGGTCCCTTTGGTTATACCCCCATAACTTTCATATCACCTCGCTGTGAACCAACTCAGGGAACTGACCCAGATTAAAAATAAACTGTTTCTTATGGATTATTTTTTGACTTCATGGTGTGCCTGAACAGATGGTTGCCCTGCAGCAAATGAAAGATTAGTTTGTTGGTATAAGGGCAAGAATGAGCAGTGAACAGCAACAGAAGCAGCAATACCTAGACAGCACTGCTGTAGCACAATTTTTAATACTAACTCACACTAACCCATCTTTTGAGCATACATATTAACCCTCATCCATCTCTTGTGCTATACCTACAGTACTGAGTACAGGAACAGGGCAAGGGGATTTTGTTCCGTATTTATGAAGCTCTCAAGTACTGTAAGTACAACCAAAATGCTTAAATACCTGGAACAATTCTTCATGAAACAGATATATACATACATTGAAACTGCAATTTGTTGATGATTTTTTTTCCTCCTATACATAAAATAGAAGCATTTGAAGGAGCTGTTTATTAATGGTGTACTTTGCTGAGCAATGGGGATTTTTTACCTTGTCTGAAAACATATTTCCATAGTCTAATTTTAAAATTTTGGGGGAAATAAGTTAGGGATCAAATTACACACTGAATTTTCACTATATTTATTTTACCTTTTAATTAAACCTTTAAGAAGCCTACTTAATTCTGCCATCTAAAAATAAAAAGAGTTTGTTTGGTTGGATTTTTTTTAAGTGAAAAACAAGGTTACAGAACTGCTAGCTTCCCATGCTAAGAATAAATACGGTCTAATGTTATGTGATATTTTATGTAGTCTTTTATGTTAGTCTCTTCATCCAAATCTTAAAAAAAAAGTATTTACTGATTTCACTAGTACTTGCTTGAAAGTTACAGTGAATCAGTAGATTTGATTCATTTATATTCATAAAAGGACTACATGATTGTGACAAGGTACCAACATAAAAGCTGTATGCCCCAGAACAGCTGCAAAAAGGGTTACTGCTATGATAATCTCTGACTAGCACTTGAAGGCACATTACCTGTTACAATCCTAAATTTCTTTACTACAGCACAGAACTTAACAATGCTGCATCAATTATAGAGCTGTAAATTTTTGCTATTTAAAAACATCTCTTAGCAAATTAATGTAGGTACAGAAGCCTCCGGGAAGTTTTTGTCCTGTTCTTATCAACAGGACTGTGTTGTGTCATCTTCAAAATAACACCAGTGTATTACACTGTCTGACCAATCTGTCTTCCTGACCTCAATACCAACATGGAAAAAGTGCAAACAGGAAACTGCAAACACTAGGAGGATAACTGATGTCTTTCAGTGCTTACCCAAAAATAAGAAGCCTTCAACTTCATTAAATATTCATATTTAGATGACCAACATTATTTTATCCTTTAAAGCAATAATAAAACAACCAACCATACCAAGCAGGCCATAAGCCGTATTGGTATTACCTGCATATTTTCTTTCTGAAGTAAATTACCTCTAATAATTTTCTGTAATTGCTAATTAAAAAAACTTTTCTGAAAATTAATCAATGAACAGTAAATTGAGTTAAGCAAAAGGTATTTCATACAAATTTTTCATTACAAAAATCTGTTAGTAATTCCATTAGGTCCTGGCTTACAAAACCAGCTACACTCTGTTTCTAAAAATGCATTTAAATATAACTCTTTTACTACTTGTCTTTTACTCTACAACTACATCATTAGTTAACACTGATTTCTATCTCCCATTGGTAGTGGTAGAAAACAATTGGTCTTAACATCATCATCAATAACCACTCTAAAATAAGAATTTGTATGTAAGCTATCTGCAAACTCATTGTGGAATATATTTCATAAATACTATAGGCCCTGTTCTATATTCTTTATACATCCCCATGAAAGCTCTGCAACATTTTGACAGAGCAATACCAACAGCTCCTTGTGAAGCAGCAGAACTGTGACACTAGCAATGACAGGCACAGTGCAATGCATCCACGTGGACAGTGGAACTGAGTTTCAGACCTTACAGAGTTCAGACAGTTTAAAAAAAAAAAAGCAGACTAAAATTGTACAACACTGTCATACAGATACACCTGTGTTCAAAACAAACAAACAAAAAAGAGATACTGAACATTGAGATGCTCATTTTCTCTGCTCTGACGTAGATAGAAGAAAAATGCAATATGGTATTTTACCAATGTAACCAAATATAATGTTTTACCAAAAACGCAATGAAAATTTTATATTTTAAATGCTGAAACAGATTAAAAAAAAAGTTTTAAGAATCTGTGAAAAATTTTTGCAAACTTACGGAGTGGCTAAGCAAATTATTGCGGGGTTTTTTTTTTCCAAGAGAACATAATTTCCAACTTTTTTTGCCAAATCTAAGTGTCACATGTAAAGCATCATATCAATACTACAAGCACCAGTCTTAACCTTCAACTCATGATCTAAACATAGATCTCTCTCACCTTACTGTAAAGCTAGGGCTACTTATAACTTGTGCTCTATATGCACAACTCCAATAGGTTTCTGCTGCTATCTGAAAATGCAAGCAAATTCTGCTTGGGGCTGCTCTCTGTATGTTAAGTCAAAATTATGATACAGTTAAGCTGCTTGAGAAATTACACGCATGTCAGTATAGTCCAAAAAGATATATTAAAACAACTGAAACATAAGGCAAAAATGTGTTAAGTATTCATACCTTACCAGTTCTGGCACAAGCACCTTGGAGTCACTATTAGGACAGAATTCACAATAAGCACTCTATTATTTTCTGCCAAAACTTCATGTTTAGTTAATATTTTATCCAAGATTTTTGCTTGGTTTTTGACCTTGTGACAGAGTAAGCCTCAATCACTCAGAGTAAAACTCAATCAGCACTTTGTGTCCAAGCACCAGTACTGTGGGAGAAAGGCACTGCAAGGAGCGCCTTACCAGCAGACCCTAGCTCCGTCAGCCACAAGCCCTGAAAACGTGCTCTCAAGGCACCTACCCAGCCCAGCATTACAAGAGACAGAGAGAAAGGAGGTGATGGCAACTCTAGCTAGTGCTCATCAGACCTCTAGGTTCATCCCTCTTCTCTCCACTAGACACAAATTACTGATACTCAAGCTTTCTAAATGTCACTACCTAAAAAGCTTTGAACTAGCTGCAACAGACATTTCCACTGTGCTTCCACTGAAGCCCAACAAAACCACTAAGAAAAATGTGAATGTAGAAAAAAGAGCAATAGAAAGCAAGAGTGACAAAAAGACGACACAGATCTGGAAATATGACATGAACTCTTGGAAGCTTAAGGTAAATGGTGGTAAATTGTCCACAGAACTGCTTTCATCTACAGTAAACTCCTTTAAGAACTGTTTGACAGAAGATAATGAAGTATGACACAGGTCCTTCAAGCAGTGGATGTTCAGCTCATTTAACTTGCACCACTGTTACAAATATGGAAAGCAACATGAATTTTGCTCCCCAATGGTCAGTAATTCCTATCTTGCATCAGTCAAAATAAATTTATAGTATTCTATAGTCATAATGAAGACTAACTTAATTACATAAATGGAGTGTTTAAGTATAATTATTTCACTGAAAATAAAATTAACTAGTTTCTTTAGAGAAGTTTTCCAAAGTCCTTAACTGAACAGCCCATCAGCAAGTCGTATGAATAAACTGTAACTTTAGAAAAAGCAATATACATGTAAGTAAAAGGACTACTGGGAATCATTCTTGCAACTTCACTTAGAAGTAAAGCACATTACAGAACAATCTTCTAAAAGCATTTATAAAAGCAAGAGCTGCCTTTACCATTTACCTTAATAAATACTTTTAAAGATATCTCCAAGAATTAAAATTCCAAAAGCACTCAAACTCAGTGCAATGTCATGCATGTGTCAGCTGCCATGGACTTTCCAGATAAGCTTATTCATGGAATTTCTACACAAATGGACTGTTACATAATTAGCTTTCCATTCTAAATGCAGATGTCACACAGATGAAAACAGTTACATATTTTGAAGGTTTCCCTCAAGGAATAACCTCTTACTGAAAATAAGCTTTTTTTTTTTTTCCAGGTAATATGCTAGCACTCAGAATATCATTTATAAGCAAATCCTTCTCCACAAATCTCTGTTCAATTAACCAAAATGAACAAGATGGGGGAACGTAGCAGAAAGCAGAATGGGAAATCATACAAAGACTATTAAAAGCCAGTGATACAGGTCAATTGTCTAACCTCTTCTGGAATGACAGGTGCTATGGAAAAATATATCTTTCTTTGCAAAATATCTTTACAAATTTTGGGAGGGGGGAGTGGTCTAAGTTCAAAGAAGAACCATAAGCATGGTCAAACAGAAGGAGATGGAGTAAAGAGTTTCACCTATTTGACTAGACCAAAAAAAAATTAGAAAAGAGAGAGAAGAATAAGAAAAAAATAGCATAACTAACAAGTTAATCTGGTTTGTTCACACTATTTCACAGCACAAGAACAAAGGGACATAAAAAGAAAGATCTAGGAAATTAAAAATCAGTTAAAGGAATCTATTGTCATGTGTTGCACTGTTATATCATAGAATTCCTTGCCACAAGAGCTCATGAGGACATAAAGCATTTACATAAATCATTTATATAAAAACTGTAAAACATTTAGAAAAAAAAAAAAAACAAACATGTGCTTCACAGGATAATTCCTTAAATACTCAGGTCAAAAAACTGGTCAGATTACACAAATTATTTCACCCTTCCCCTCCTGCCCCCCATTTTGCCATGGTATTCATAGCTCGTAAATGTTTAGAGAAGGTTTTTCAGTAAGCAGGAAATTGGACTAGGTCTCTGCATCACATACTTTGAAGACAATCTTGTATTTCTGCAGGGGGAAAGGTGTGCAACTTCCCCCCCACCCCCCGCTAACATTACAGGTTGCTGTTAAAATCATTTAAGGTTGCAACTCATGTAAAGCTGTGTTTATAAGTTTGCAAGTAATTGGGATGTACATTTCATAATCAATATTCAAAAACACTTCTGTCTTCCACAGTCAAAGTTACAATTCAGTCATACAAACGCTCTCTTCATGAGCAGTAAGTAACCATTTAGATTTCAATACAAGGGCTAGAGTCATCATCTCTGTAACCATGCTGGCAGTCTCATATACACTCAACTTTTCTAAAACATTCAAAAACAAAGACACACTGCAGTTCTGTAAACACATATTTTATATACTATAGCAATACATCAAATCAGCAGAGAAGACAACGTTGCAAGATCAAAGACGGTGGATTACCTGGCTCTCTATGTTTTACTTAAACCAAGTCTCTAATTTAAAATTTCTCTGCTACATAAGAAAAAAAAAAAGCCTAGTCCAAATTACAAGAAAATCCAGTAGGGTCCCACAACTACGAAGAGTCCATTTGCATTATACAGACTGAAAATACCCATTACTAACTGTCTTTATGTTTCTTTCATTCAGCTTAGAAAAAGCTCAAAAAAGAACATTTCTCAAAGATGTGTTCATATATTGCTAAGAAAAAAAATGTCTAGTTGAAAGACTCATAGGACTCTTGGACACTTTTGAGGGCTTTAATGGAAAAACAATAAATATTTAAACAAACTGCATGCTTCTCCACTTGATCAGGTCTTATGTAGACAGCAACTATGACACCTACATTGAAGATGAAACAGCACACTTGAGAAAGACAGGGAATTGTTAAAATACAAGTGCATCTACTACATTTTATTGCTTTTAAAAATTCATGAAGTTGAGGAAATCAAAGCAAGATGGAATCTGTAATGAGAGACAAGGACTGTAAAACAGATCCTGTAATTTGTGAGACTTCCCAGGTATGGATTAATCTCATACATAACAGAAGAAAACACACAACTGAAACGAGCGATTCAGGTCATACTGGCATTACACGGGTATAAAAGTCAGTTCAAGGACAAAATGGCCGAACTCCCAACATTACTACACCTAAAATGATTTTGTTGGGATCACTGCCAGCAAGTATCACGCCAGACCACTTGTATGCATATATGCTAGGCAAAGCCAAAAAAGTTCACAGATCACACAAACCTTGCCCAGTAGCGTTTTACAATACACCGATGGGAAGTAAAAAATAATTATGTGACCTCAATCGCAAAGCCTGAGCTGGCCGTTGCTGGGTCATGCCCCACCAGAGGGGTAAAGGAGGTCATTGACCCCTCAGCACTTTGACCCCCGAGTCCTCTGCAAGTGCTTTAACCACAGACACAGAAACGAAGGCAAGGAGGCGCGGGCACAGCCCAGACGGCCCCACGCTGAGGTCCGGGACCCGTAGAACGGCGGCCACAGGGTGCCGCGCAGCGCCAGCTCGTCCCCGCGGGCGCCCGCCGCCACCACGCGCAGTGCGGTCCGGGGCGTCCCGCCCCAGCGAGGCACCAGGAGAGGCGGCAACTACGACGACCGAGGATGGTCGAGGGGAACGAAGGCAGCCCGGACCGATCGCCAAGGCCGAAGGGCCAGTAGCTACCGCGCCAACAGAGAAGCGGGCAGGAAAGGGCGGATCCGCATCCGGGCTCGCTCCCTCCCCGACGCCCTCACTCACCTAGCATGGCGGCGCCGGGGGCGGGAAACACAAGCGGAGAGACGCGCAGACGCAGACGCGCACGCGCACCCGCTGCTCGAGCGCTCCTCTACAGCTCGCGGCGGGGGGGTGGTGTTAGAGTCAGTTCTCAGCCGGCTGCGAGCTGCACATGCGCTTTCTGAGGCGGGGCCGCGGGGCTCTCTGGGTAGCGTAGTTCTCGCCTGCGCCCAACTCCGCTCACCGCGCTAATTCATCTCCGCCAATCTCTACCGAGGGGCGCGGTGCCGGCCCAGTTCTGGGTGCCCCTGCCCGTGGCCTGCGCCGCGTGGGGGGGCGTTCCCGCTGGGGTTTCCTCCGCGCACGTGACCCCCGCCGGGGGGGGGGCGGTTTGTTGATGCGTTGCCTAGAGACGGGCGCGAGGCCGGGGACGCATGCCGGCGGTGGCGGCGGCCTGTGCCCACCCCGCCCCCAACGGACCCCGCTGAGGGAGACAGTCGGGTGGCTCAGGGGGTGAGGCTGGGCGAGAAGCGGCGCGGGGGGCGGCGGGCAGAACGGGTGGGAAAAGCCCCAAGAAAGGTAATGGAGAGCTAGGGAATAAGGAGAGGGAGCCGTGGAGAGGAGCGGGACGAGGCGGGATGCAGAAGGGGGCTTCGGGGCTCGAGGAGGTCTGACAGGAGCAGGGAAGGCGTGGGAAGGGGGTTATGTGGGGTTGTCGCCGGTTGGGAAGGGAACAGAGGTAGGCTTACTGTGTTTTCGAACTTAATGGGGAAAGACGTTGAATTTTTTTTTTTGTTTTGGTTTTTTTTTGTGTTAGTCTGCATTTTGTTTCTTCTCCGTCGCTGAAGCTGGTGAGGACATGGTAGTGGAGAAAGCGGGCACAAGCCCCTCAAAGCCCGTAGGTGACAGGTGCCCCCAGCGTCAGAAGCCACTGGGGCACGTGAAGAAAAGCAAGCAGCAGATCTCCGAGGGATTCACTGTTAAAGCCATGATGAAAAACACTGTGGTATGTTTGCTGCTAGTATAGAGTTGATGTTAATTAATTTGTTCTCACGTGTCCAGGAAGCATGGCAAGTTAGAGCTGGAGATAAAGCACATCAGGAAGGTGTGTGAGTTGCTAAAACTTTATCTGGAGTTTGCTGGTTTTTGAAATTACCTTCAGGCTTTACAGAAGTGTTATCATAACATAACTGTCTGTGCCTGTGGAAAATGTGATGCTTTGCCTCTAAGCATATATTGCTTTGATGCCACAATTTTTCTGTATTACTTTGTATTGGCAATGCATGTTCTATTAAACTGTCAGCCTACAGAATTGTATACAAGGCTTACTAGCTCAGATTTAGCAAAATGCTGTCAAATGATACTGTAGTATTACTTGGAAGTGTTTTCATATACTGGCATAGTGTGGTATGAATTTGATATGAATGTCACATAGGATGGCAGAGATCTGGAAAATACATTCTCTTTTAAAATAAGCTTGAAAAATAATAAAAAGCTTCCACAAAGTAGAGGAGAATACTAACCTGGAAAGAAACATTTGTTCTCCCAACTCACTTCAAAGACAAAGAGGAGTTGATCCATCAAGCTTCACTTTCAGTAACAGTTCCTATTTCTAATGAATTTAGCAGTACATGAGTGAAAATACTAGGACAAAGACCTTTCAAATACCTTCTATTGTTTTATTTGTCTATTTTGTCATATTTTAGGAATAAAGAAAGCTTCATCTAGTACAGAATGCAAATGTTCCAACATGTAGCAGGGTGAGCTACTATGAGTACAAATCTGTGCTTAAACTCTTGAATTGTATTTTTATTTACTTGGACACAGTTTAAGTTGTTAGCAAAACTTTGTATTCGCAAGGCTTTTTTAATTCTATATATTGTTCTGACAACAGTTATGAAATATGTTATTTCACTTCTTTTGCTGAAACAGTCATCCTGGACCAGTCTCTCTGGACTTGTTATCTATAAGAGCATCCTCTTAAAACCCCAAAGAAGTCCATCTGTAAAGCAATTTTAAAGGGAAAAGAAATTGTGTACATTAAAAATTTTCACCTTATTAGCAGTACTAAACCATGTTTCACTTTAGTGGGAAGAGTACAAGGCAAAACCATTCCCATTGTTTTAAAGATAGTTTGGTTTGTTTCTTTTTAATTTTAGAGATGTGTGGAATGTATTGTAACACTTCAGTGAGTTTAAGGATTAATTTCTAAAAGGTATTTCCTGTTCTCTGGACAAAATTCACATCATGTATATTTGCACATACTTGTTTATAACTTGATTTTGTGAAGAAGAATCAGCAGCTTCAGTGGAGTTTGGGAATTTTTTTATTTTTTTTTTTTTTAATGAGCTTTGGCTTATGAAAATAGCTACCTATAAGTTTAATCAGAATTTAAGTCTTCTTCTAAATTTTTATAGAGTTTTAACTTTATGGCTACAGTTCTAACTTCCTAAACATTAACAGAATGCTAAATCATGTGGTGCTGTCACTAAACAACAGCAAACAGGTAAATCTGCTGCCTTTGGAGCTACTCATTGAATCATAGAATTTTTTATTTTTTTTTTTTTTGTATGGATCTCTAGAGAACATCTAACCCAGCTTTGCAGTTGAAATTGGCCTATTGCTAGCACTTGATCAGGTCAGTCATGGGTTTCCTCAGCTGAACTGTGAAATCGTGCAGCATCAGAGATTCCCCAACCTTTCTGGGCAACCTGTTTCATTGTTGCCCTGCCTGCCCGTGCCCGCCTGCCACCCTGGTGCCCTGTCAGAAGGAGAGATAACAGTGTTCTGTCCCACTCCACAGGTTCTGCTCATAAATGTAGGAAGCAGTGAAACTGTTAGAGGTCCTGGAAGATTCATAGTGCCAGGACTGTATTTTCAAAAGCTCTGAGTGAAAACAAGCAGATACTGGAATAATTTCCCAGGAGTCAGCATACTAAAAATCAGCGCAGAAGGGGGTGTTCTATTTCTTTTCTCCAACAACTGGTTAAATGGAGCTTCAGATTTTAAGTATTCACTTGTCGGAGGTTGACATAGATGAAGCTCTCATGGAAGGCTTAGGAGTTAACTGCTATCTTTGGGTTTGAGGCAAGTGAAGCTTCTGCTACCATGAGGATCTTCTCTGCTGCCCTTCTCTCTGTCCTAACTGCATGCTTCAGTCTGCCATTTGCATTTGCATTGGTGTTTCTTGCAACTACAGAGGACACCAGATCAGCTCTAACAGCTGATAACACATGCAAGGTGAAGAGGAAACAGGAATATGCTGTCAGCACAAGCTGTGTGGGTGGGAATGTCCCTCTGGGCAACAGCTTGGTGTTAGTTAAGTTAAAACCTGTTATGAAACTGACTTCTAGCAGAGCAATTCTGCAAATATTTACAGCAGCATAAACTCGCACCACAATTGAAAGGTGTAATTTTCATAACTGGACTTTTATTCTTTGCACGATATGAACTCCTGCATGGCCTAAAACTAGACTGGGGTCCTCGTTAAACCTAGATTAAAAGCAGCTCGTCATTTTTTTTGTGATGGCAGTTCAGACTTGACACCCACAGTTTTGTAACATGATAAGCTAACAAAAATTGTGGCTGCTACAGCCCTGCCTACTTCTCTGCATATTTGTACCTCCTCCTTTATGCCAATAAACAGGCATACAACTGAACTGATGAGGCACTTCAGTTGCATTAGATCCAAACATGAAAAACTTCAATTCAAGGAGGTTCTCATTTCCCTTATAGTGCTAATGTTCTTTTCCAATCCCATGCTTGTTTTTACTGTAATGACCACCTTGGTCATATAATGTAAAATCAGAATACACAGGAAAAGTACTAATCCTTAAGACCATAGTATTTTCTAAAAGCCTGTATGTTTTCCAGCTATAACTTATATGGCTTAGTCATACTGCTCGTTATTTTTAAAATATTTTTAAATTAGCCCTCAATTTTTTTCAAATGTGAGGAAAGGTTGATATTGTTCATAGCTGCCATGCTAAGGTGGTAAGATTTATTTAATATACTCAAATAAGAAAAAATCATGCTATTTTATTTATAGAAATCTGTTACATAGTTGAATCTGCAGTTAGTCTTTTTTTTTTTATATATAATTCAATCATATGACTTAAAATAGACAATAAGTAATTTAACAGTTAGAGTTCACATTTTTGAGTGATGTTTCTTATTGTCTTAAATAATTTGATTCATGCTATTTTATGCAGAAAAAAAACTTGGAAAGTTTTAGATTTCATACCTAGAGGAGGTAAATGTAAATTGATTTTAAAACATTATGATAGTGATGTTTCAAGACTCCTCTACTAATCAGTTTTTTATGTACTAATGAATAAAATATAACTGGAGACGATTACAAAGGTAGTTGTCAAATCTCGTCAATTCTTGCATTGGAATTAAACTATTTGAAACTTTGCAAATTGAAACTAAAAAAAATGAGCAAATGTCAGCCTAAATTCTTTTCAGTATATGAGAGAAAAGGTCTTGCATGTTTACAGATTTTATACCAGTTAAAGTCCTGCAGTGATCTGAGTATGTGAGTATCTTCATCTGGTGTTTCACCGAGTGAAGTGGGCATTTTACAGTTTTCAGATGTTTAGCTGCAAGTGTAGGAATTCAGAACAAAGTATTAGAAGAAAGTTAATAACATTAGTCTCCGAACAAGATTTTAAGCCATCAACTTCCTTGTATGGAACTATCTATAGTCAGCATTTCCCACATGCAGCTGGGCACACCTCTAGAGCTAGCCAACAGAAAATGTGAAAGACATTAGTTAGAAAGCATCTGCCATACATCGTTCTCAGAACTCAGGCTTCAGAAGAGTTCCCAAAGAACAGACATGCATATTCTTTTTTTCAACTTTATATCATTCATTCCAAAATCCTGGCCTCTATGTAGGCTTCAGCCTTCATCTTAGTCTTCTTCTTGTTAGGGGATGCTGTAGGATACCTGGAGTGAGTTCAGTGAAAAGCCATTAAGACAGTGTTCTGGAGCACATGTTCTATGAGGAGAAGGTGAGGGAAATGTATTTTCTTCAGCCTGAAGAAGACAAAGCAACCAGGTTACCTATTAGTAGTAGGTCCTAACAGACCTAATGGCTCAATAGCTATGTGCCAGGATGACGGACCCAGTCTGTTCACTCTAGTAAATGATGGGTGGACAGAAGATACGAGGTGAAACAATGTGTTCTGGATGGTGAAAAGCTTTTTCACCCCAAGGATAGTCAAGCAGTGCATCAGCTTTTCCAGAGCTGTGCAGTTCTCTGGAGATTTTCAAGACTGAAATGGAAAAAGCCCTGAGCAATCTGGCCTGAGCTCAGAGATAATCCTGCTTGGAGAAGGAAGTTGTGCTGAACACTTCTCAAGGTCGTTTCCAACCTGAGTTTTCCCATGAAGAGCATGGTTTGTGGCCACTCAATGGCTCTGCTATTACTAAGATCAGACAAGTTAGTAATCCTTAAGTGACTTCAACTGGGGGAAGAAAAAGGAAAAAGGCATTTTGAGTTGCTGCTTTTCTGAAGGCGTGATGGGCGTAATAAACACTGCAACCGAGAAGATAGTTTATTTTTCTGACAAGTTGGTCTCCCTTCTGACCATCAGAAAAACTATGCAACACCATATTATTCTGGTTGTAATAGGAACTACATCATAAACGTAAGGTTGATTTTATAAATGCAATTAAGTAAACCTGCATCAATGCTTGGGTAGCAACAGTATGTGCTTATCAGCTCAGATCCTTATTGCAGCTAATTCCTATACCATCTGCTCCTTCAAGTATGCAGCAAGCACTGCTGCCAAGTACGCACTGAATACTGCGAAGAGTTGAAGCAGCAGGCTGTGTTTGTAGCTGTCAACCCCTGGATGCTGTCCCTTGTCTCACAGTCTCCTCTTGTCACTGCTATAACTTAAATGACGTTGGAAGCTTTAAGTGGGTGAAGGATACAGGAGAGGTAGCATAGTGGCATTTGTGCTAGGGAAAGTAGTGGGGAAGAGGAGAGAAACTAAAAGTCACTCCCCAAAGTGGGGACCTGGTTGATCACTCACCAAATATGATTTTAGCTTTGGCTTTGCCCCCCAAGCTTGTGCACAGATGTGATGAAGGAGAGAGGGCTGGAGTCCATACCATAGAAATGGAAGTTTTCTTTTTTTTTGCTTACCTGAAGCTTCCATTATAATATATATGCCTGTTGTATGTTTAACTGAAATGATCTGGTAAGGCTTTGAAGGGCTCAGGGAGTTTCTGTTTTTTTCTTGAAGCTTTCTTAGCCATTTTGAAATGGCAATTGCTGCAAAGCCAAAACGTAGCAGCAAATTATACTATTGGTCCTGTATGTGGTCACAATGTGCTGAAGGATGCATTATGGAAGTTTTGTGTTTGTTACACTCCGACTCTGTGGATACATTACAAATCTTATATAGAACAGTAAACACATAACTTAGCTTCTTATGCATTTATGATGAGATTTTTTAGTGTATGTATGCTTGTGTTTTAAAGAGAGATTTAAAAAAAAAAATTACTCTTCATCCATGTTTCTACAAAGGTTAATATCAAGATCTTGATAGCAAGAGTGAATACAGATTTGTTTTCAGTTTGATAATAGAAGTATGTGGATAGCTTGTTGTGCCTTAATTGAGAAATAATGTCATTAGTCTGTTAAATATCCAGACTAGTTTTGTTTGGGTTTTGGGCTTTGTTGTATATTTTTTTGATGGACAACTTATCACTTGTCTAAACTATTGTATACTGCAGTAAGTACATAAGTCCTGCATAATGTGTGACAAAGTTAAAACATATTATAAAATACACCATAGAAATGAGTGTGCAATGAAAACTCTTGAATGCCTTGAGGCAAGCATGGCATACTGCTAAGTTCCTGTGTAACAACCACTTGAAGGAAGGTAAGTCTTTAGCTTTCATTTTGATGACTACTTAATTAGTCATAAGCATATTAATGAGATTTTTTTTGTGTGGTTGGTAGGCAATACATAGTATTCTGCACAAAAAATGATGTCAATCCAGAGGTTACAGTACTTTCTTGTCTATCTTGTGTGCTTAAGACATCCATTGGTTTTTCTATGAACAAATGAATGTTTTTATTATAAAATTTGTCTTGCTGTGCAGCTCATTATAATATGAAAGAACTATTTCTGCATATGTTTCTTGGACTTACCCATGTGTTCTTGAAAATATCTTTAGGTATTAGGTCTTCTAAAGTATAGCAGATCTTTCATTCCATATCAGAAATAATGGTTCTGTTAGGATTTTGGTTTTGTTATTACCCTGTAAGATTTGTCTTAATGTCATCTGTATTATTAGGCCCCTGTTTTATGAAATTAAATATTATTTCCTACATTTTTTTTTAACTTTAAGGGAGTGAGCAAGAAAGACCTCATGCAAGGACCACCCCTGCAAGGGAGTTAGGGTGCAAGGACCTGTGCAAGGCTAGGAACATACAAGGACTCATGCAAGACAATGCATGTGAGGCTGGTGCGCGCTTCTGTGTGCACTCCGACTCCTGTGTGCACCATTCAGTGCAGCCACCACAGCTTTCTTTTTATAATAATATTTTAGAGGGGTTCTAAAAAATCCAAAAACTTTGAATTATTTTCCTTTCATTCTAAGTCTCATTGCATAAAACTAGGGGAGATACTTTATGATCCAGGCTTTCTGTTTCAAGGCTTATCATTGTACACTTATTTAGAGAAGACTGAGGGTCTACATTTAAATCTTTAGAAAAAATAAATGATGCTCTGGCATTTATTACTGTCCTATACTAATAATTTGACATGACATTAGTGTTTTTCACTGGATATCTTTTCAGCTAAAACTACTTAGGCAAAAGTGAATGCATACTTTGCTGACATTGGCAACCAGCATTTGGTAAATGTTTGCTTTTGTTTTTTTCCACAGGAGTTGGAAATATACATTATTACTTCCCAAAGCAGGTCTGTTTATCTCTCTCTTCTGCACTCTTATCTACTGCTCCTTGCTCACTTTTCCTCTGACTTTCTTCATTTATCCTCCAGATGTGTAATTTTTTCTTATCAGTGGATTTCTCTTGCAATGATGTTCAACAGGTGTTTTTTTGGGGGGACAGGGCAGTTCCAAGTAGCTGGAAACCTTTTAGAGAATGTACTTAGAAAGATTCTGCCCAGATCTCATTAGAAACCCGAGATAATACATTTTACTCTAAAAACAATCTCACAGGAATGATCTCATTATACTTTTAAATTGCAGCTTTGTAAGGTATGACTGAAAAAATATTTTTCACAGGAAGTGTATGTGTATTAGCTGATATTTTTGCATGTTTTATACGGTGTTTTACTAATTCATCTCCTGCCCTTCTAATTTGTGTGCCCTTCATTTATTTTGTCAGGTTTTAGATTAGTAGTTTAAGGCCAGAGGAAGAACTTGATTAACACAACTTGATTTGATCTCCTACATAATACAGTCCATCAAATTCAGAAAGTGATTTCTGTATGAAATGTGTAACTTTTAATTGAACTAGAAGATAGGGGTTTTTCTTAGAAAGTAATAAAATGCTAAGGTAATGGTGGTCCCAGAGAGTCCATATCTGTAAGTTATACCAGTGCTTAACTTAACCAGTGCAGTACAGTTAGAAAGTTGCAGTCCAGACCTATATATAACTACCACAAAATAGGCAAGTTTTGCTGTGTAAATATCAATTACAGAGAGTTACTATCTTTCAAAATCCACAAAAGTGAAGTTTTAGCATGCTTCAGACTTCTACTTAAAACCTGTTTAAGTCATGATTATTTTATGAGCTTCCTGCATACCTTTGGACATATTTAACTTGTATTACAATCTTAATATTCAGGAGAACAGACAAAATTTAATATTTTATTTGATAATGACTGAAGGCTTTTGGTTATCCAACTGTTCATTAAAAGATGAAGAATTCGGACACTGCACTAAAATTGTGTAACATCCAGCACCTTAATTTAAAAAAGCAAACTAAGTTCAGTTATACTAGTGGAAAACAGTGAGTTACACATTTAAGCTTGCATGAGATTTCACAAACTCTGTCTACTGTTATTTGACAAGGG
The DNA here is from genome assembly GCA_024605025.1 of Megaceryle maxima. Lineage (NCBI taxonomy): Eukaryota > Metazoa > Chordata > Aves > Coraciiformes > Cerylidae > Megaceryle > Megaceryle maxima. The sequence continues at coordinate 500 of JANHGN010019136.1, read as the reverse complement.
AATCTTTATAACAGAAATGTTAATTCTCTGTCAAGCATTGACAATACTGTGCCTGACAATAGTATACAACATTCAGACCTTTGGATATGAATTTTATTGAGGAAATAACAATTTTAACAGGATTGCTTCTGTTTGGATTGTAATTTATTCTTTCCCTGTTACTAGGTAGAATTGAAATTTTTTTTCAGTTTAAGTGAGAAAACAAATGACCCTTTAGTAGCAATAGAATAATTCTCCATGTGTTGTGCATTGTTCCATTAGACAGTAATAACAAAGTGTGTATTGAGGGGAAATGTTAAAATACATTTGCAGGGGTAATCACTAAATTGTCATTAATAAATCAGTTAATTTTAGAATTTTTTCCATTTGATATTCCTGAAATTGTTCTTTCTCAGATCATCCATAAGTAGGATTTAGGTGATTATTCCCCATGTTTTATCCTGTTTGTTCCTTTGAACCTGGCAAGTAGAACACTACGAGCTCATTTTCTTTTATAATAT
>JANHGN010019135.1:136015-160473 GCA_024605025.1 Megaceryle maxima | reverse complement strand
CAAATAAAAGAGGAGGCTGATGAATTTTAACATGAATTATAAATTATTTTTTTAATAAATTATGAATACATTTTCTCTGTCCGGATTGGAGATTCTGTGCTCTGATCAAAAAGTTTCCGAGTGTGTTCCCTCCCTGCTTACTCGCATGTAGATCTGTGTGCATTTCTGCTCCTGATTTCATTTTATTTTATTATTTTGATGAATTTTTTACTCCACCAACAACAAATACTGTGTTTGTTCTTGACGGGCACTGAGGGATGAAACTTTTGAAATCTTTCTCAAACACTTCACTTGCAATCAGTATGAGCACTAAGAGGATGCTCGGTGCCACCGCAGCCCTCTGGCTCTTGGATGGGCAGTGGAGAAAGGAGAGGAAAAAGGAGGGATGGATAGAGCTGGTGCAAGGTGGGCTTGTCGTGTACCACCAACTCTGGTGCTAATGAAGGGTGCTTGCTGTATGAAAACAGTTTCTTGAAGGTCTCTCCAAAGATCTGAGGTCTAAATCCTTTGAAGAATGAGATCCAGCAAGTGATGTCACCTTGCTGGGTGGTTTGCATCCTCTTGTCTCCATGCCCAGCGTGTACCACCAGCGCTGGTGCTAACCGAGGGTGCTTGCTGTATGAAAACAGCTTCTTGAAGGTCTCTCCAAAGATCTGAGGTCTAAATCCTTTGAAGAAATGAGATGCAATGGGTGATGTCACCTTGCTGGGTGGTTTGCATCCTCCTTTTTGGTCTCCATGCCCAAGCTTCTGAGTGTCCAGGCTTTGCATTCAGACCATCCTGGGCTCTGGCTCTGCCCTGGCTTTTACTGCTCGGGTGTGGGTAAGGACCTGGTTCCCACAGACACCTTCTCCTGCTGCCACCCAAGGCTGCTGCCCAGCAGCACGTCCTTGGGCCGCTTGCTGGACTGGATAAAAGGGACTTGATTAGCCTTCCCTTCCGAGGATGACAGGGGCAATCACTCTTGTAGATTTTAATTAAAATGTTTAATTAAGCACAGTTCTAGCAGGCAGAAAAGTGAACGCTTATCCTGGCTGAGTCCCCAGGCTTGGAGTTAGCGGAGGCGGAGGCGAGGAGGAGCTCGGGACGGAGGAGATGCATTAAGCTGCCTATTGGTAGTGTTACAGGACTCCTGGTAAGAGCGTGCAGGAAGGACAGGAGAATTCCATGGTGACAGCAGCACGTGTGTGCTGGTTATTGTTTTTTCTCTGGTGTCAGACAGGAATGGTGGCTTCCTTGGGTCTTCTGCCATTGTAGGCTGGTTCTTTGGCTTTTTTATAGCAGTGGCTCATCTTCTTCAACTTGAGGAACACTGCAACCCCCAGGTCCTTCTCAGCAGCTCTCCTGCTCAGCTAATCCCTTCCCAGTCTGTGCTACTGTGGGGGATTATTCTGTCCCAGGTGCTGAGCTTGGCACTTTTCCTTGTTTAATGTCATAACTGCTCTTCAATATTTTGAAGAACACAGCTGCTCCTGTAAAAAATAAAAAAAGAAATAAAAAAATCCCTGAAGTCTGTTGAGGTTTGTAAAAACTCATCTCCCATGTGGAGGTCCCAGGGATAACAGTGCCTGCAGTGGCAGAAGAGCCAAGGAAACAGCTGCACTAATTGTACTAGGACAAAAAGATGATCAGCAAGACAAGACTTGTTTGTGCTGGGTTTGGACTCTTTGCCCACTGCCTTGAAGCCCAGGTCTTCCATACAAGTACATCCATGGCTTTAAAAAAAAAAAAAAGGCATCAGAAACCAGTTCCTGAAATAGACTGTGGGGAAGGAAGGAGGGGAGAAAATAAATCAGTGCGATGTACAGCCTTTCTCCAGGGAGCAATTACTAGCCCGAGGAAAAGCTGGTGGTGCTCCGCTCCTTTAAATGCCTTTCCATGTGTGTGCATCTTCTGCAGCTTCCCTCCTGCTGGTCTCCCCACAGCAGGTACAGGAGAAACTGCTGGTCTGGGAAGGAAGGGGTCACCCAGCTCCTCCAGAAACCTCCCCTGGGAGCAGGGAGCACTGCTGCACCTCACCAAAGCCCTACCCCATTCTGTCACCTCTCCTTAGGCTAAAAGAGAAGGGAAAGTCAGGAGAGTGCAGTGAGGATTCAACCCACTTTTTCTTTCTAAGTGTTGTCACTTTGTGTCCTCTGGTAGCTGAGCACTGAAGATGCTGTTGTTAAAGCTTCATCTCTTTCTTACAGGCTCTGGGGAGGGGATGGTCCTGGAAAGGCTGGACTTGAAGGGTGAGCTCTCAGTTTGAGCACAATGGTTGTAACTTCAGGTCTGGTGGCCAGGATTGTTGAGAAGCTTCTTCATACTACTACTAACCCATGAGAAACTGAGATTGCAGAGGAATAGGAAGGCTGAGAGAACTGGAGCTACCATCTGGAGAGTGATGTGGTCTTGTTATCCAGTTAACACCTCGTGGAGCTGGAGAATATTTAGCTCTGGCTAACAGGAGCCGCGGGTGAGCGGCCGAGGGCCGAACCGCTCGTGTTTCGGTGTGAAAAGCCAAGGTTCAGGATGCAAACCGCCGTCGCCGGCTCCCTGGGCAACGTCGATGCCGAGGTCGGCCGTCTCCATCTCAGAGGCAGGCTTCTCAGCTTCCCCTCTCCGTGGCGATCGCTGACGTGTTTATTTCTCTGATTAATGAACTCTGCAAATTAACCTCCATGCTGCTCTATAATTGCTATTAAGGCTTCAAAAATCACTTAAGCGTTTCCGGCGCTTGCGAGCCCATTCCGTTTGGCTGGCCGGCGTGGCGTGCTGATTGCAGGGAGATAGAGCCCGGCTCCTGACCTCCACGTTTACAATTAATTATTGCATTCAGCACCCAAATTACCCCCGGTCTTCACGTGCTCAGCTTTATCTCTCTGCACACACAGGCTTGGCTTTTAATTAAAGGCCCTTCAAATTAAATGAAAACAAATTCAATTATTGCCTCTCATTGGAACAGCTCACCGCAGACTCCTGACTATACTTCTTCTGTGGAGAACCTGGGGAGCTGGTCTCCCATAATCCAGTCTCACGAAATTTGCCTTGTCTGCTGTTTTCCTTATCATCAGTTGAGCTGTTTTCTTGCTACCAGGTCAGATGTGGGCTTGACTTGCAGAGGAAGGTGAATTTTAAATGGTATAGCCCTCTCCTGTCTTCACCTTCATATCGTTGCCCTTCAAGGAGCAGATGCTCTTGTACACTGTGGAGGGGTGGGACCATCATCATCAGTCTTCATTCAGGCTGCAGTGGAAGGTAGGGGTCCCCAAAAATGAGGGTTTGTCCACCTTGGTGCTGGATACCAACTGCCAGGTAGCGGGATGGTCCCTCGCCCAAGGGGCCTGTAGTGTTCAGATATCTACATTTGAGTGTGGTGTCCTTCAAGCCCTAGGTATTGTCAGAAGGGGAAGTGTCTCATGGAAACAAGGGCAAACGCTTTCTGGAAGATATGTGGCTTGCATTGTTGTAGCTGGGAAAGCATCCTGAACTAGCATGATTTCTGATGGCCTTCAGTATGGCAAAAACCAAGTGGCTGAGGAGGTTTCATGGCAGGTGGATGCCTTGGGAGAACTTGGCTCACACAGGAGCTTTTGGCTGGAGTTGAGCTTCGCTTAATCCAAATAGTGCCTTCTAACCAAAGGCTTCGTGCCTCCTGGCTCCATCTGCAGCCCACCAGCTGGGGTTTCTTAGCTAGCAAAGCATCTGTGTGTCCCATACTAGTGATCCCTTAAAAAGTCCTCCTTCCTCTCCCATGTGAAGGACAGAGAATGTAGCTCTGGCATCATTCTGCCATGGCATTCGGTCCCGGTTATTATTTTTTCTCCCTTTGCGGAGTTTGTGCCATCATCTGTGCTGGCAGGAGCTGGCAGGAGGGACCAGCTCCAGCCTGGCTGCTGCAGAGGGGGAAACCGTCCAGCGCGCGCAGAGGAGGGGAGACTGAAGTCATCAAATCCCAGAACGATAATTAACATCCAGGATCAGATTCTCTGGTGATGTGAATCGGCAAAAGCTCCGCAGTGGTGTGCCAAGGAACATCAGCAGATGATCAGCCTCATTAGCTTCACCTATGGAAAACACTTTGCCAGCTCGCAGGGGCTGCCCGTGCCCGGCGAGGGCACAGCACCAGGCGGCAGCACCGTGCACGGGTGAGAAGGAGGGATGCTCTGCCCTCACGGTTCAAAAAGCACCAGCCTGCGCTTTCTGGAGCAGCCGAACTCCTCATAACCCTCCCGCTGTGCCGAGCCTCTCGGCGTGCCGCTCTGTATGGTAATAACAGGAGATTATAGAGCTCTTTAAAAGGCCGCAGTGATCTCTTTTATTCTGCTCGCAGCCAAGCGCCGCTGCCTCACGGTGATTGAAGGTTAGGCTGCTGTGACCGCCCGCTCCCGTGTGCCAGTGCCCAGTTTCCCCTTCATCTGGTCTCTGCTGGGAGCTTTCATTGCCTCCCTCACTCATAGCCAGGCTCTCTACTCACTTATGATGTGATACCACCGTGGCCACCACGGTGACATCTCTGTTCCCAGGCGTGGATGGAGGGTGGCAGCTCCTCCTTCCCATCTGAACTGGGCTGTGCATTGGGAAGCAGGATGCATCCTGGCATCCAGCTGTAGCATGGGGCAGGGAGCATCCTGCAGCACCTCCTGAGGGGCTGCAAGTTTTTTGGTTTTCTCACCCTGCTCTCTTGACTCTGACTTGGTGACATGAGCAACCTGCTTGGCTTTCTAGTCCGAGGCAGACCCCATCTGGCTTTGCTCGTGCCAGTGTGCCGAGCTGCAGAGTGAGGGAAAAGTGCCTGTAAATACCCATGATGCAGACACAGGCTCAGTCCCTCTGTGCAACCGCTGCGAGGGAAGGGGAGATTCAAAAGCCAGGAGGAAGGGAGGCGAAGGAGAAGGTGGTGGGGATGGGAGGAGAGGCGGTGCGGATTCACGGGAGGGGGCTGGAGAGGAGCAAGTAGCAGAGCGAGCTCATCTCGCTTGCCTGCGGGGTGCCCAGGCTGAGTGAGACAGCTCTGTTGGCATTTAATTTGTTGCTGGACACCGTGTCCCGTGGCTTGCTCACCTTCTCGGGGTGACAGCAGAGCTGGGGCCTCTAGGTCAAGGAGCAGGGCGTGTTTCAAAGCCAGGCATCGCTTTGTGGTTTGTTGGTTTTTTTGCTACCGCCCGGTGTTGGGCAATTATTAGTCTAGAGCAGTTGTGGAGGATTTTCTGCTTCAGTTCACGAGTTCCCCCTTGCTACACAAACACTCTGGTGGGGAACTGATTTTCTCTGTGATGTTCCCGCAGCCGCTGAGATGTCAGCCTGGTGTCTGGGGTATCGCAATGAATGTCTCTGCCCGATCAAAAACCATCTGGAGTGCTTTAATAACACAGGGTGAGATCCCAAGGTAACGCTCCTTTTGCGGCCGAGGATTAAGATAGGACGTCAGGGTTTGTGTCCAAGGGAATCATGTTTTCCCTGACCTGCAGCATCTTTCCATCAGTGGATCTCAAGGCGTGTTAATCCTCGCCGCTCGCCTGCGAGGCACGGAGGGGTTAGAACCCTGGGCTGGGAAATGAGGCACAAAGAGAGAAATGACTTGTTTGAAGATGGGTGGTCAGAAAGGAGTCTTGATTCCCCTCAGCTCTGTGCCAGGCCTTTGCTTTTCATTAAATATTTGCAGTACAATAAAGAAAACTCTCTGTGCTGAGCATTAAAGAGCTGTGCTGCGTGGTGGGAAGCCCAGAAATGTTGGTGCAGCCTTGAGACGAGGCGGAGGGGTTTTATCAGGCTTTTTTTTTTTCCTGGAGTTTTGCAGTGGGTGGAAGAAATGCCAAGGTCTGAGTTCACATGTGACTGCAGTTGGGCACTTTTTATACGCGGTGGAAAAAAAGAAAAAAGTAGGTGTTTTGGAAAGTGTTTGTTTTGGGCATGCATTTGTCTTGAGAGGCCCATTACTGAGCGCGAGCCCGTACTTTGCAGTGCGGTGATGGCAAAATATGGTTTATAGGCCTAATGGAGCAAATTTGTCACTGGAGCAAGGAGGTGTGACTCTACTCAAGTTGGCAAATTGTCCCCCGGTTTCTGCAGACGGCTGGTTTTTCTTTCTTTTTCCCCCCTTTCCTCTGCCATCCATCATCATTCAGCGCTTGCCGCAGTGATTTCCCCAAAGTCATCTATCCCGAGGCTGTGCCATTAACGCGCAGGCTTCGCTGTGATGGGTTTGTTTGTTCTTGGAAAGCTATAAATATTGCTGAAGTAATGGCTTAGAGGATGAAACTGGGCCTTTTTTAGGTGTCTGGGTTCCAGGGGGCTGAAACCTAATTAAAAAAAAAAACAAAACAAAACAACAAAACTACTAACTAACTGAGCTGGTTCAGTGCTGTGAAAGGAATGAGAGTTTTGGGCAGGAGTTTGCCTCAGTCTCCATCGTAGACTTTGCCCCTCCAACTCCAGCTTGTTTTGCTCTGCTGCAGCATCCTCAATGGTTTCTGCAGCTCATCTTGTATCCTGAGTGTCCACAGCCCCCAACAATGCAGGGAAGGACTGGGAGTCCTAAGGAGAAATGTTCTCAGCAGTACCAAAACACCCTCTTAATATTTAAGGTAGCTTCTCAGGGATGAGAAACAAAGATCACTTGACTCATCTCACCAACCCTCCACTTTAGGCAGAGCGAATATTTCATGGGAGCTGGCTGTGCAGGGTGGTTTGGGCGGACTCTGTTGTGAACACTGATGATGGATATCATCAATGTGCATTAATAACTTGTGAGCCCAGAGGGTGGCACTGCCTCTGGAGAAGCAGAAAGTGGGTGGAAATAGCTGGGTTTTGGCAACTCTCTGCCAAAATGACTTCCTGCACACCACCAGAGAGCAGAGGCTAATTGTTATTTGTAGCCATCTCCATCCCTTGCTTTGTTAGCACAGAAGAGCAGGTGGATGCAAGATGAAGTGGTCTATGGGAAGAGGCATGGCTCTGAAGGTATTTTTGCCCTGAGAGATGGTGATTATACACAGAGTTTTGCTTTTCCCATCCTCCCAAGAAGCCAGCACCATAGTCCACAGCTGTGTAGTGAAGCGGGGAAGAAAAAGAGATAAGATGGAGAGAGAGTGGTGGCTGGGAATGAGTTGGGACTTTAATAGAGCATCTTCTTTGAAAGAGGCTGTTACTGAAAATCTTTGGCTATTCGAACGCACCGAGAGGAGAAATGGTTTGCGTGGGGAAATTTTCATGTAGCAAAGCTTTTAATAGGGGCTTCTCAGCGTGGCTGATTCGCCTGGAAAGCAAAGAGGTGTGTTTTCCCTGATCCCTGGCAATTTTCCGTGTTTCATGCCACGTACCTGCTTGGTGAGCCCTGGTGATGCCTTTGAGCGTGAGCCTTTCTGCAAGGGATGCACCTACTTGGGTTTGCATCACACTAAGTAAAAACAAAGCCAAGAAAATCTTCCCAGTGAGCTCAAACTCTGGTGGTGTTGTGTTATTTTGGTTTTTTTTTTATTCTGCCCAGCCTGAACGCTGCCCAAGGCATGGCTAAGGTTAAATCTTTCCTTTTCATCCCCGTCTTCTGTGAAGACTGGACGACTTCGCTAAGTGTGATTGGAGCAGTTTGTTTTTAAGCTCCACATAAGCACTGTGCTGGATTTATAGCGTTTTCATTCTTTCTGAATCGACCCGCTGGGAGCCATTAAACTTTTATTGCTCTCTGCAGTTGCCTGGCCAGAGCGGGATAGAGAGGCCCTGCTGTTGGAAACTCTCTGTCTTCAGCTGTGCTGGGGTTGTGCTGGGGAAGAGGGATGCCAGGGAGAGGCATTCCCATGTGCAGGGCCACCCAGGGTTGTGCTCCTCAGCTCTAAGGTGCTTTGGGTGTAACGATCTTTCAGTCCTTGGCAAGGCAGAAGATGTACGAGCGCGTCCTCCTCCAGCTCTCGCTGCTTCCCATCTCTATTGACTGAGAATATCACTGTTCGTCTTTAAAAGCCAGGAATGCTGGAGATATAAGACTATTATTACTTTTGTTGCCTCCTTGGACTCTCTAGCTTATGGAGTACCTGGTCCAGACTGACTCTGTGCTGTGTGCCTGTGCTGGTGAGGACCTTGAAGCGTGTCCTCCAAAGGGTGCCCGCGACCACTGCTGGGGGTTCACGTGAGGAAACCTATTTCTAAGTCTATTTCTAGGTCTATTTCCTCAGCATCTCTATCTTACCTGTTCCAGCCATGAGCCTTATAGCTCAATATTAACAAAAGGAAGCCCACCTTCTTAGGGGTGGGAGGAGTTTATTGCATTTTATAGTGTGGAGAAGGCAAAACGTGGATGCTGTAGCCTGAGCTACGTGAGTTGACATTCTCTTGGCAGAGGGAGAGAGAGAGCAGAGCCTCCCACTGAGGGCTTTTTTCTCATCACAAAATAGGTTTTCAGGATAGGTGGGATGAGTGCCTTGTTGAGGTGCTGGTCCCTCTCTAGCAGTAGGTTTAGGTGGCTTGTAAGTGGCTGAAGCTGGGGGGCAAGTTTCCTGCCCAAGAGAGAGGGACCAGGCTAGGAGCAGAGATAGGTCAAACTAGGGAGGGTGATCCCAGGCCTGAGTCTCTTGTGTCTTTTTCTACCGTCCCTCAAACACGGCAGCTGAAAAACTTTATGATAGGACTTTGTCTTGGCATTGCAACCTGTGGCTCCTGTCCCACTCATCCCCACTGCACCCAGACCTTCATCACCATGGGTTTCCTATCAGCAAGGCACTTCTACAAGCGAAAACATCACTTCTGGGTTGTTCCTTTTGGCTGAACTTTCTGCAGCTCTTTCCTTGCGTTCCCACGAGAGCCCTTCTTCAATCTTGAGAGCGTTGGGTCAGGGATCAACCACGCCTGGGGTTCCAGTACTGAAGCCAAAACATGGGGTAACTGGAGTTCTGCAAACAGCAACTGAACAGACCCGGCGTGGACACTTTCCTCCGATGCAGGAAGGTTTGCATTATCCTCTCGTAGCTCCGAGAAGGCCAGGCTGGGGTACTTCTGTCGGCGTGTTTTCTAATTTAATTACTTATCCTTGTCTCAAATTGTTTATGGTACACTAGGCTATTAAATGTGCCATAAGCAAATGGCTCTTGAAAGAGGAAGAGGATTTATTTGTTTTAGCAACCACTCCAACAAAAGTCTATTTCCTCAGCTAATTAAGATTCCATTCGCTAATTTAAATGTTATGCTAATTAAAGCATAATTCTGAAACTGTAAAAAGGAACTTAAAAAAAAAAAAGGGAGGGAAAGAAAGAGGCAGCAAGTAAGAAAGAAAACTAGTTGGCCTTTAGGAATTACATTAAATTTATTGCATTGTTGTAACAATGGTGAGCGGAGTAATTATTTCATTTGCCTCTCATGTGCTATTCATGCTGTTGCTTTTATTCATTTTACCCCCATTCTCACACTTCATCTCATTAACACCCGTTCTCTCCCCTATAATGGGCATCATCTCGCGACGGTTTAAGATGAATTGTGAGTGTGATCCTTGTGTTTCTCTGAGAAGGGCCGCACAGTGAGTATTTGAGCTTGTTTATCTTCCAGCCCAAGCTGAGATGATGCTGCGTGGCCAAACTCGCTCATGGACTTACATTGTGCTCAGTTTAATTAAAATATAAATAACCTAGTTTTGGGGAGCTGGGGAAAAAAAAAAAAAGCAAGAGTAAAAGGAGGGAGGTCTGTTTTGTTTTGTGTTTTCTTTATTAAATCTCACTATACAGGCAAAGACTTGGGCTGGGTCCTATTCTCAGTTCACCCACTGGATTCTTGCCACGTAACTTAGGAAATAATATCGCTGAGCTCTCAAAAAGGAGATTTAATTCACCAGAGACTTTACTAAGGTCGTTGAGCTGCAACTTAAACACATTGGGGAGCATGGAACACTTCATCTGAAGTAGAGAAACTATAATTGCTGTTGTAGTTTTGGCTAGTTTTGAATGGCAAGTGGAGAGGTCCATTGCCCACCTTCAGTCTGCTCAATCTCATCCAGGTTCATTGCCCACCGGGGGCTGGCATGGCACTGGGACAGACTGGGAGACATCAGGCTGTGGCTTGAGATGGGCGTCAGAACTGCAGCCTGAGCATCATCTCCTTGCTTTGATTTTTGCCTTGCCTGGTCCAGGGTAGCAACAGGCAAGACTCTGATGTTTGTTGGAGCCTCTGGAGGCCATGATGAAAGGGCAGAGCCGTCTACAAAGTGGAGAGAAACTGAGTTCTGGAGAGCAAGCATGCGCCTGTACTGGAAAGAAGATAATCGAAGGAGGAGGTGAAAGATGAGTGTAAGGAGGAGCAAGCTGTGAACACCAACAAAATGGTGGTTGCAGCAGCAGACCTTTTTTGATCCCCCTGTACATCCTCCTCCTTGCAGTCAGGCTCTACACCTTTTCCCGGGTCCCTCTTCCCCCCCCTCCCCCCAGATTCAGGGTGCAGGAGCTTCTGTGGCTTCCCCACTCCTGGCTGCTCCCTCTTGGGGGAGAGGATTTGCAGAAAGTCGCTTTGCAGTGTTGTCTTGCTGTGCTAATATTATTAATAATGAAAAACAGACAGGAGTTTATTATTTTGCTTTAATTTATGCATTTGGGGTTTTTTAAGAGGAAACCAATTAAGATTCTCTGATGAGCCCTCCAGCTCCCAGCAGCTTTGGGAAACACTTGCCACAAACTGCATTCAATCTGCAGCCAATACCTTTGTGTGTGGTCCTGATAAATACATTTGAGTGATGCTTTAATAACCAAAATGTTTCCTCCTGCCTCCTCCCCTCCCTCCCCAACCCTAATCCTGCTCACTGCCAGCACCTTGCCTGGCAGGCTGAGTCCCTTGGTAGTACAGGTTGGACTTGCGCAAACTGGAGTTTGTAGAAAAGCCAGAGTGAAATTCCAGGCAGGGCTGATTGACTTTCTGCCCTGTTCAGCAGTGTGGGTTGTGAGTTTTTAGCTCGGGTGCAGAGCTGTGGGCTGATTCCTGCATCACCTCAGTGCGCTGCTTTGGGTGCTCCCAGTCAGACGTAGGCATCCTGTTGTCATCGGGCTGATGCATTTTAACTAAAAGAAGGTTTAGACTGGAGAGGAGGAAGAATTCTTTGACCCTGAGGGTGGTGAGAGCCTGACCCAGGTTGCCCCAAGAGGTGGTCACTGCCCCATCCCTGGCACCATTCCAGGTGAGGTTGGCTGGGGCTCTGAGCGACCTGCTCTAGTTGCAGATGTCCCTGCTCCCTGCAGGAGGGTTGGATAGGATGAGCTATAAAGGTGTCATCCCACCCAAACCAGTCTGTGATTCTGTGATTGTCAGGGTGTTGTGCCATATCTGTGGAGGGATGGGGACTGAGGGCTGCTTGTTCCTGGGGCAGAAGCTGGCTCACCCCCTTTGCCAAAGAGCAGTCCTCCAGTCCATCCCTAGCTTCCCCCTGCAGCTGTGCTCCAGCTGTGGATCTCCTCTCCATCCCAGCTCAACCTCTTCATGCTGCTGAACCAAGTCCCTTGGTCCGGACCCACGAGCAGCACCTGCTCTTCCTGTCCTAGTCCACAGATATATTTAAACTTTGATCTTGATGGGAAGTGACTGGTGATACATTAAAGCCATATGTTTTAGATGGAACGGCGAGGACGTGTAAGCTCAGTGATATTCACATCTAGAGAGAGCTGGGAACTTGTAGTGCCACCCACGCTTGGTATTTCTGCTAGCTCTGCGAGGCTTACACAGCTGTGGAAGGCAGAGTGGGAGCGAGATCTTCTGCTTAAGGGATTTTGCAGAGAGAGATGGATTAGATAGATTTGATGGAAACTGATAGTTTATGAAAATGAATTCACCTGCATCTCAATTTGGTTCTTGATGCCAGGGGAGAAAAAAGGGAAGAGAAAAAAAAAAAAAACCAAACCCAAACGGTAGGAGGGGGAGAGAAAAAACAATCCAAAGTTAATTAAAGTGCAGGTTTGATGTGCTGCGCTGGACTGTTTTCTTTTTAACTGTTTAGCAAGTGGGAGCTTTTCATGTCACCTCACCAGAGGAGTAGGCAAAGTGGTGCCGCTTCTCGGGATCTCTCTTCATCTCCTTTGACTGCCTAATCGGCAGCTTAGGAGAATGAAGTGGCACTGTGTCAAAAGAAGTGAGGAGAACCGTATTGGCCATGGGTACTTGGCAGCATGGAAAAAAAATTGCTTATGATGGCTGTGTTCATCTCCCAGGCTATCGGAAGTATCCTGGCAGGAGGTGGATATAGTCCTGCTAATTCAGCACCTAGTGGAGGGGCTGTCACGCTGCTCCGGTGTATTCGGTCACTGGAAGCTTTGGGGAGAGCCAGATGTTGGGTAGGAAAGGAAATAAAAACCAAACCTTTTCAGACTTCCCTGAGTTACCAGGAAGATGGCAAACCAAAACATCTATTGGAGATGGAGTGGTCAGGGAGGATTGCAGGGGACTTGCTATCCAACGAGCTTTGCAAGCCCAGCTTGGGAAATAGGGTTGGCTCCATTTTGAAGGGTGCAGGGAGAGTCACAACCTGGTGACTGGTACATTGACATCAGGTTCCTGATATGCAGAAGAAACCCTTCCTTCAGGGTGCCCGAGGGCACGTGCCTTTGTAGAGAACCCATTTGGAGTGAGGATTTGGGTGGCTGGTGGACCTCAATCCAAGTGTTTCTGGGATACAGGGACAGCTGGCTATGGGGCTGGTGGGTAATCTGGCTTTTTCCTCAATCTGGGTGGTCAAGCAGGGCCTTTCCTTTCATCCCTGTGATGGGAAACCCCAGGAGCAGTCTCTCCTCCCAGGGAGCTTGTATTCCCATATGGTGAAATCCTGCTGTTGGGGCAGGGAATGCTGGTTGGCTGCCTGCAGTGTCATCAGAGCAGCGAGATCCAGGAGCTGAACCATGTTCTTCCTTGCCATCTATCGATACTCCCATTGCTAGGTAACAACTGGCACATACAGGCACAGGCAGCTCCTCAAACTCCCTATGACCTTGGGCAAATCACTTCATCTCTGTGCTACAGTTCCTTCATCTAGACAACAGGAATAATAATCCTTATTTTCGCTCAGCCTGTGTCGCTCTTTCAATATAAATACGAACTCCTTTAGGCAAGAAGTGTCTCTGGGAACACGTGAGGAATAGCGAGTGTTTGAAGGTGGTGGTACATATACAAGCAGGACCTTTTAAAGAGGAGCTGTGTGCAGCTCCAGAGAGCAGTTTTCAAAGGAGAATGGGAAGAAAAAGAAAAAGCCACTGAAAAGTTTAAAACAAAACGTGGGTAAATTGAGGCGCGTAAGTCTCGCCTTGGAGCGCAAGGGAAGCGTCTCTGCCTGGTTGGTTTATCAAAGGGAGGTTAAGAGGTGATTTGGTTGCGTTTTACATCTTTCTCTGTGGGGGAGAAGTTGCTGAAAATAGACAGGTCTTTAATCTAGCAGCAAAGAGTGTATCAGGATCCGGTGTTGGAAGGTGAAGCTGGACTCATTTACAATAGAAGCGGCGTCCAATTTTTGAAGAGAGGGTAATTAATCATTGCAACGACTTAGCTCTGAACTGCAGTGGGGCTGCTGTAACTGGTGAGCGTTAAGCTTAAGGAAAAGGGTTTCTGAGGAGCTTTCAGGAGCTCTTCCAGGAAAGTTAGGAGCTTGTGCAGGACCCTGAAATCCATGGGGATGGGGACAGTGCAGTCCTCTGCTGGCTGCTCGCCTTCAGAAAGCTGGAGCTTGCTTGGTTGGGGGAGTTCACCCCAGTTTGGGTGCCTGCACGGGACTTGGGTGTCCCCCCGTGCGTGGAGCAAGATGGGGTACATCAATCACTAATCATTGCCAGGCCTCCAGGGATCAGGAGAGTCGTGCTGCTTTCCCTCCATCCCCTTTAAAGAGAGTTCTTAAAAATCAATATAAATAAATAAAGAGACTATAAATCTAGGAAGACTCCCACAGCTCCCTCTGGACCACTCTGCTCTGTGGAGATGGGTGGGAAGGGGGACAGAGCGTTGACCTGCCTGAGTCAGAAGGGAGGGTGACTGGTCGGTGCTGGGGCAGTCAGGGTGCCCTCCAAGGCTGCAGTACGTGGGGTTTGCAGTAGTGAGGGGGTGCAGTGTGTACGTTTTGCATCTGGTTTAAGATACAGGACATCCCCCGCTGGCTACTCGCTAGGGGAAGAGCCTGCCTTTAGGAGTTTGATGCCAATTTGCTTGAAAACAAAGATCAAGCCAAAGAAGACCTGAAGGGCAGCCCATTGTCTGTGCTGCTTCTTACCCCATCTGGTTGGATTTGTTCTTACAGTGCCTGACCTTGCAGCTTTGGGGACACCCGTTACTCTCAGTCTAATTTCTTTGCCCTGAGCAGCATCGCCTGCCTTTCCTGTAGATGGGTGGAAGTGATGGGCCCAATTCTGTGGAGGGACCCATCCAATCTTGCTCTCATTTCTCTCCACTCCTTGGCAAGAAAGGTGTTTTTGTGGGAGTGGGTTTGGAAACCTCCTACCTGTCTCTGGGATCTTGGGGTTAATAGCAAAGTACATTGCCCTGCTGCTGAAGGCTAACTAGGAAATCATAGATTAATTGTGAAATGCAGCACAGTGGGTCATTTCCAGTGCTCCTTCATCCACGGTTGATGGTGCAAACTAGTTAAAGCTTTTCCCAAGGCGCAATATATTCTTATAAGCCAGAAGATGCTGCATGTATCCCCTCCTGCCCTGGCCAAACACATACTATCTTGAGCAAATAAAGCACGTGAGCTAGTTGACATACACAGCAATACCCTTTACCCAAATGATGTGTCGTCGTCCCTGTCATGTGCAGCAGAGAAGCAGCTCTGCCTTGGAAAGAATCCTTCTGAGGGGGACATATTTATGCACAGCATCTCCAAACGTATAGCAGCAGGTGGGAGGTGGGAGCAGTGGGTGCTCGTGGGTAGGCTTGCTGGATCCCTGGGAAGAGAATCCCTCCCTCTGCGTGTGTGGCGTGTTGCACGGCTCTCTTGTTCCCCTTCCCCCTTGCAAGAGGCTGTTTGTTGGTCTCTGGCACAGAGGATCTTTCCTGGGCTGGCCTCTGCCTGGTTTTGCAGCAAGTGCTGCGCTACTTGGTAATCACAGGCTGTTAGCAGCCTGTGGAGGGTAGTCCAGCTCAACACCAGCATTGCAAGGAGAGATAATGGTAAATAACCAGCAGCTATTGGTGAAGATTGAAATAAAATAAATGGATCCAATTTTCAGTCTTTCTTGTGTCTTTATTTTTTATTTTTATTTTTCTTGTTCCGTCCTTTCTTCTGGTGTGACAAGGGAGCAGCTTGGGCTGGTGCAGCCTCAGCAGAGCCTTCCATCCAAACTGAGGATGCCCCGGGCTTTTACTTGGGTTTCCCCCTGGTTTTCAAGTTTTTAGGTGTTGAGGGGGTGGCAAAAAAAAGCAATCTGACTTCTTGTTGTAGGATAAGCTGGGAAAGAAAATACCTAATTGCCTAAGTGGATGGAGGAGGGGAAACCAGGCTCAAAACATCTCCTAATGTCTTAAATCTTTTCCCCAGTCTTGCTGCCCACATGTAAACAAGGTGCATTTTCAAACTGTTCTTCTCTATCCTTGACATGGCAGCGATGTGTTGGTGAGAAGTCCTCGTGGGCTGCTGGGGGGGGGAGGTGAAGGGTCCCTGTGCCCTGTGGCGGCTGCAGGAAGCACTCCGGATGCTGCTCACTGACCTCTGCTTGAGGCTTTGAAATCACCGTGTTAAAAACATAATAGTTTCCCACCTTGACCATCCTCCTTGTGAAAACAGAAACGTTTCTTGCAGGACCTCATCCAGGACTTAAATACCTCCAGAAATTCCTTTGTAGCAACTCACTTTTCTGTTTTACATCCTGACCGAGTGCACCCCGTGCCAGGGGGATGTCCAGAGCCCTGGGTGCCCGCAGGTGTCACGCCGGGTGTCACTGCTCAGTTTCCCCAGACTCAAGAATGACAAATAGGCAAAGCACGGTTTAATTAAACACGCCATGTGCTGGCTCATTAAGTGGTCGCTCAGAGTAAAGAGAAAGGCTCACTGACAGCGCCGTCAGCCTGGCCTCTGAAGCATCTCTGGCAGGAGCAGGGGCCGAGGAGATGACTCACGGCCGAGCACAGCTTGATGGCGAGCGTGTTTCCGACGCGGTGACGGGCTCCTTCCTCCCTGCGTGCGCCGAGCGGGGATGCAGAAGCATCTGCAGCCCCCCTCCCCAGCCCACGCTGGGTGCCGCGTCCCGCTCGGCTGTCCAGCCGAGAAATGAAATAAATGTCTATTTTACACCCGCTCAGGTTCTTTCAGCCCTTACTGCAAGCAATGTGATGGCTGCTTGGTCAAGGTCTCCTGTAAGAACATGACAGATTTTCCTAGAATCTCCTGAAACTTCCCTTTCCTTGGTGTGCATGGAGGATGGAGCCAGGCTCTTCTCATTGATATCCAGTGATGGACATGGGGCAACAGGTACAAGCTGGAGCACAGGAGGTTCCCTGTAAACATCAGGAGAAACTTTTCCAGAGTGAGGGTGAGAGCACTGGAACAGGCTGCCCAGGGAGGTTGTGGAGTGTCTTTCTCTGGAGACATTCCAAACCCACCTGGATGTGTTGCTGCTTGACCTGATCTAGGTGATGGTGCTCTGGCAGGGGGATTGGACTTGGATGATCTTTCAATGTCCCTTCCAACCCCTAACATTCTGTGAATCCCTAGTGGTGCTGAGGGCAATGTGTGCTGCAGAGCTGTGGTGTTGCCCTTTCTGTGTCTAGGATATTTGCAGAGATGCTGTGTGTGGTACCTATCACCAAAGGGATCCCTGGGAGAGGTCCCTGGGAGAGGTCCCTGTGAGGGCATCATCCCCAGGGCAAGAAGTTTACCTGGGTGTGGGGCTCTGCCAGGGCTGTGTGATGGTATCAACTTTTCAGCCCTTGGGAAAGACAAGGGAAGTCAGTAAATCAAGTACTGTTGGGGAATCTTCTCAAACAGCAAAGTCATCTCTGAAAAGAGAGAGCATGAAGAGGTTCTTGGGCACCTTTTTACATCTAAAGAGTTCCTCAGCTTAGAAAAGGCAACGTCAGTGACCTTCCCCACCCTGTTCTCTGAGGGAAGGAGCCCAGGCAACTGCTGCAGTGAGCGATGCCCAAGCCCTTCTCTTCTCCCTCTTCTGAAATTTGCTTTTTCTGTAAAGCTAACCCTGGACCTGCCGTGAAAGGAGGGAGGTTTCTGCTAAACAGTCATAGGGAGACGAGAAGAAAAGGGTCTTCTCACTCTTTTTTTAAGGCCTTCCTCTCTCCTTTACTTTTTCCTCGAGCTTTAGAGTGAAATTCTGTAAGGGCTCTGTGGAAGACTTGTAATTTCAGGTGTGAATATGGAGATGTTTTTTATTAGGAAACATATGGTGTTAAGGTTAAAAAAAAAAAAAAAAAAGAAATGAAGTTTGACAGCTAGGAACAAAGCAATGAAATAATAACTACAGGGGGGCAAAGCCTCCAGCAGGGTTTGCAAACAACAAAACCAAGCCAGGGGCAGTTCAGATCCAAGTGTTATTATTACTTATTAGAGTTGGTAGGAAATTTAACAGGGGGAGAGGTTTTTTTTGACAGAAAGTTGGGTTTTCATCAAAGTGGAATTTCCATGGGAAGCGTTCACCTTCTGCAGGAAGTTTGGGCATCGGGTAGGAGACAAAGAAAGAAAGAAAAAAAATATGAAAAAAAAAGTCAGAAAGCAGCTGAGGAATTTATATTCTGAGTGGTAGATGAAGCCTCACCCCTGCTAGGGCAGGGTGCTGGACAAATACAGACTTACAGGAAGTAATTTTTGAGTAACTGGGTGGATAGTCACTCAACCTGTGCTGAGGAGGAGCTGGTCTGACCTTCAGCTTGGGATGCAGGCAGCAGGCTCCATCCCTGGTATCAAACACTAGGCTGATCTTGTTAAAGCAACTTATCTTAAGTTAAATACTTTTTAATTTCCCCATCTATAGGGGGTTGTTTTCTCACCTTTGTCCTTTGGGACTTTGTGGAAGTCTTCTGCCTCCTCAGCTAATGCTTTGTCCTTGTCATCTGGAAGTGTTGTCTAATGGGTAGAAATCTGGAGTCGGATGTCAGAGAGGCAGCAGTTCTCTAAAACAGCTTTTATTTTTCTCTGCCTAGCAAAATGGGGTTAAAGATATTAATATTCTTGGTGAAGTACTGGGGGAGATGCTGATTAAAAGCACAGGATGGGAGGTAGATCATCGCTGCTGGAGCACTGCGTCCAGCCTCTCATCTCTCCTCGAGGCTTTGGGAGAAAGTTGAGCTCGGGAGCCGAATGTCATTGCCGAGGCTCTGCTTTCTTCTCTGTTCTTTGAATTCTGGGTCCCGAGCGGCTTTGCAATTTATGGTGAATATTTTATACCTCCAAATGATGTTTTGTGGGATTCCGTGCGTCTCGCCTGCTGTGCCTCCGCCAGTCTCGGAGGATGGCTGCCTTTGTTGTACGTGTCAAGTTTGACGAGGCACCGTTTTTCCAAATGGATAATTCTGTTCCTTCGCCATCGAGGAAATTGTTTCCTTCCTGGAAAGGCTGCTCTGTTGCTTAAACCAGGCTTTGGCTGCCAGGGAGTCGACTGGAGAAAATATGTCAAATGACTACGGGTGACCTTGAGAAAAGGCGTGGGTGGGTGCGTTGAGGGGGTGGCTTCCTTACATTTTGTTGGGTTTTTTTTTTTTTTAGTCTGCTTTTGCAGCTCGTTGCGACTGGGCAGAGCTTCAGTGCTGGGGGAAAGAAGGCAGATGTGTGGGTTATCGAAGTCCCAGGCTTGTTGCCCTCCGTAGATATCACTTCCCATTAGCAGGCAGGGCAGGATGGAGGAGTCGTGGGTGCAGGGAGCGCAGGTTTCTCTCCAAAAGGGAGAAACCTCAGGGACTTTTGAAAAGCAAAATTAAAAAGCAGTTATGTATTTAAATGGGAAGATAAACGGCGTGAGAAACAAGCTGCTCGAAAGACCCAAGTCAGGAGATCAGATTTGGTGATGCCGCTCATCTTCCAATTTCAGCCGTTCCCTTCTGCCCTGAGCTAAATAAAAGAGGCTCAATGCTGCACGTGTCAGCCCAGCAAGAGCGGAGCCGGTCCCGTGGTGCAGCCCTGTGATGCAGGAGGGGGATGGAGCCCGGCCAGCATCGCTTGCTGCCTTCGAAGCTGGAGCACCGCGCTCCGCAGGTGGCTGCATCCCAGCGCCCTTGGCGTGCACATCTGCAAAGGGCTTCGACTTCAGGGACCAGTGGGATGAAAGGTGCCATAGAAACACGGGTTTTATTAATGTTGTGGAAGGTTGCCAGTCGTAATTAAAGCCGTGAGAAGCTTGGCGGTTTCACTTCACGGAGCTCGGTACAAATATTTCTGTTGGGTTTGATCCATGCTGCTCTGGAGCCTCTTGGTTTCACCTTGCGCTGCTGAGCTGTGTGAGGTCTCTTCGATGAACTAGGTGAGCCCTTGCTGAGGTGCAGCAGGGCAAGTCTTTCTTACGTGATGTGAACGCTGACAAGCCGGCCAAGTTTGCTCTCAGTGGGCCACTGTTTGCTCGCAAAGTTAGGATAAATTGGATGGGAGTGAAGTAACTTAGAGGAGTCAGTCAAGTAGTGCCGTGTGTGGGATTTCACCGGAATATTTCCCGCATATTTCTCTCTGTCTCGGAGAGGAGGAGTGTGGGGAAGGAGGTGGGGAAGGAGCAGACTAAGAAGAGGAGGCAACCTTTTGTAACTGCGTAGAGATCTCTCTCCTCCTTCCCTGCTCTTGCAGCAAGCCATCTGCTGCAGCTCAGCAGGATTTAGCCCAGTCAAACTTTGCACCCCCCCGCCTTGTGAATTGTTGCTTGCAGATTCAGGCAGGTGTGATCATATCGGTTATAAACGTACCGGTTTGAAGGACCTCTGCCAAAATGGTTTCTCTCGTGACTTGGGGTTAGCTTTGTGGCACTTGCTTTTAGCCTCCTAAAAGTCCTGTCGGTGGTAGGTGCCCAGGTTCCTCTGTAGTCACTAGAGAGACGTGGGTGACCTCAAGAGTTACTGCTCGTGGTTTGCACCTCTGTTGGATGTAGAGGAAACCTAGAGGATTTGTTCGACTGGGCACCTAACATTTAGGAGGCGAAAGCTGGATGAGGTGATGCTCGTTGGGGCTTTAGGAGAGGATCTTCTTATTTGAGCAAAATTTGAATGGAGGGACCAACTGAGAGCTCTCTTCAGGCGTCAACCCTGACACTTAGAAGTTGGCTTTAATTAGCTCCTGAGGAATTGTCCCCATCCTTGGTGAACTCCACGGAATGGAGATGTTGGCTTAACCTCAGTACGACAGAAACATTTGGTACAGAGTATAGAAACTATGACATCATCCTTGTGACAACAGATGGCTCATCCCCAAGATGATGAGAGCCTCCTCTTAAATTCTTAAAAGTCCTCTCTCATCCACACTGTTGGAGCCCAGCCTGTTGGATCCAGCCTACAGACACAGTCCCGCTGCTCTCCCCCTCTGTTCTGCAAGTTAAAGATATCCCCGAGCGCTGCAACGATGGTTTCAAGGTGGGTTTCTGGAAAGCACCGCCTTCTCCCTCAACAGCGGCTTCCCAGCCGCGTGCAGCGGGGTTAAAACCGGAGAAAGAGATGAAGAGCTCCTTCCATCTGTTGCCCACCTCTCTTTGCAAATCAGATGGGAAGGCGGCACCAGTGACTCGCCTGCATTGCGGCACCCTCCCTGCAGCAGGCAGAGCAAAGGGGGCACAGCTGAAAGCGCGCCCGTGGGAGTCGTGACAGTGAGGGGTGCAGGCATGCGAGCTATTTTTAACGCCGTTCCCCAAACGTGCAGTCGGCACCGGCAGAAAGTGCCAGATTGTCGGCCCAGCCAAGAATTTTGGGCTCGTGAATTGTCGGGGAGGGAGCCGAGGCGTGAATTCAGCGTGCCGCGCTTTTTCCCAGAGGCGTGCGCGCCGTGCTGCACGGAGAGGGTTGGAGCATCCCTCGCTAGGCAAGTCCTCCTGCACTGCGTAGAGGATGTCCCTGTTTGCCCCAGGCGTGGGCTTTGGGGCAGCCTTCTCCTCTGAAATGTGCCCTGTTCTGCAAATCCCTTGTCCTGGCTGACTGGGTGGTGAGGTGGGACCCATGGCCTCAGCTCATCTTGGGTGCCTGGGGATGGCTGATGTGATGGAGCGGTGCCAACTTAGCCGGGGCTTTGCCTTTTGTCCCCCAGAAGGGGACAGCTGACAGCAGGGAGCCGAAGCTGAGCTGGCTGCTTCCTCTGCTGCGGCAGAAAGGGGTTTTTCCTTGTTCCTGACCTAGAAACCGGGCCAGCCACCTAGAGGTGAAAAGCTCTGCATCCTATTACCCATCCTTTTAATCTTCTGAGCTGAAGATCTTTTGATCTGAGTGTCTCTGTAGCACAGCCCAGGCTGGCTGGGCAGTGTTGAATGTTTAAAAACCTTCGACTGCTCTTGCTATAGAGAAATGACGTAGGCTTGAAAATGGAGCTGTGGTTCCTCCTGTGGCTGTGTTGTGTGTTGGGTAAGGGGGGAAGGCCCACAACACCTGCCAAGTGCCTTGGGTGCCAGTTAGCAACCTAATATCTAAAGGTTGTTCCTGTGCCATCCCTCGGAGCAGTGCCTCAGGCTAGAGCAGCCTCCCCGGGGCTGTGTGTGCCTCCATCCCTGCTGACCCTTTAATTCCCTTAGGAAACCCCTGCTGGGTTCTCAAGATGGCCAGCAGCACCTGAATACTGACAAATGTGGGCATAAAGGCTTGGAAAAACCATGGAGGATGGGGAGCTGCTGTCCTTGAGGTGCTGGTGATGCTGGCTCCTTGGCTGCACCCCCCGCCCCCAAATTGTGCTGCCTGCTCTGTGGCTCTCCCTGAACCCTGGCACAGAAAGCCTATGAAGGAAGAGTCTGCCATCTGATGCTATATCCTTAGAACTGTCACAAAAACCTTAATTTCTCATCTCCAGAGCTGCCCCTCAGAGTTACCTCTTCAGCAGCAAGGAGTATTTTTTGGAGAGCTGTTATCAGCCTGCTCCTGTACGCACCGAACGGCATTTGAGCTGCCGAGATGTTTGTCTAACGCCTTCTCTGCGTGAGCGCTTTTCTTGCTGCAAGTAGGCACCATTTACCAGCAGCTCCGAGGGGTTTTAGGGCTGGAGGAGGGAGCTGTGGCCTGGCAGGGCCACAACCTTGGACTCTGACCTCGCAGCGCCTTTGGATGATGCTCGCTGCCTAATGAGGCTTCGGCGGCTGCTGGAGTGCCGCGTGGCAGATCGTTGCGGGAAGATCAGCTATTATTGGAGTCGGTGCAGATGATTGGAGTGATGATTTGCTTCTCTCTCAAAATACAATTAGTCATTTCCACCAGAGCAAGGGCCTGAACTATTTGTGGCTTTGTGCTGAGGAAGCTGAAGAGCGAGTCCTCCTTGCACCCCTGCCTCTGCCCTGGAAAACTCTGGATGAGCTTTGCCTTTCAGTGGCTTTTGATGATGGTGCTCGAATTGTGCTCCATATTATGCAGCCACCTTTTTAGCATCCTTATATTTGCAGTCATGCCCTGGGTGGTGGAGGCAGAGGATGGGTGTCGATGGAACCAACAGGGTCCATCCACAATATGATAGCAGTGGGGAAGGAGGAGAGAGAATCCCTTTGCCAGAATGCAGCGCAGAGGGGCTGTTATTTTGTTGTTCACTAGACTGGAGAAAGGCCGTACGCAGATGTATTTCTTCCCTCTGACTGGTGGGGATGTGACAGTTCGGGCTCAGCCCTTCCCCTCTGTGTTGTTGCCAGCTCTGCACCCAGGACCATTTGTCTCCTCAGTGGGAGCTGAGGAGCAACTTTGTCAGCTGGCGCGTTGCCTCCTCGCGTCGCAGAGGTGCGCTGGCTGCAGCTTTCCTCGTTTGTAGGTGAGCTCTGGCTCGGCTGGAGCCAGTGCCATGATGCAATGTGCCAAGAGGTTGCTCAGGTGAGATTTTTCCTGGTTTGGTACCCAGTGTTGGGTGCAGTAAAGGAGCCTTCTCTCTGCACTGCACATTGCCTTTGAACATGCCTGGTTGGTAGTTGCTGTGAGTCTGAAAGCACCTCAAGTCAATTGGTGTTTCTGAAAACCTTAATTAAGTGCTTTTTGCTTCTATTGAGCCCCTGCCCTTAAAAACCAGCTTTGAAATTGCAGTACATTACTGACAACGTAAGGTTTCTTTATCGTCTTAACTTTCTGCTTACAGAGTCTTTCTTGCTAGAGCAGTTGCCTCTCCCCTCCTTTTTCCTCCCCACCTGCCAAGTGCTGCTCCCCTCGGATCTCCCTGGGATCTCCCCAGAGGAGCTGCTCGCATCCCAGCCCTTCCCCCCCGCCCCAAGTCCTGCTGGGCTGGCTGTAAAAACAAGGTCAGAGTGGCGGTTTTATGCTAGTGGGGGTGCTCTTAGGTCTGTGAGCTCTCAGCGCTTTGGCGAGTGCAGCATCTTTGAGCTGTGTTCAGCATCATGCTGAGATTTAGATCCAGGTGAGATTTGCGGGGTTTCCACTCTTCTTCAGCCTCCCATTCCCTGGGGTGTCCCAATGCCATGATGCACGCCGGTGTTCCCAGCCCTCCTGCCCTGCCTGCATCTCAGCTCTCTCCTCCTCCTCCTCCCTTCTTATGGCAGCTGTATTGTTTTAAGCTGTAACCACAGTGCGTTATGAGTTTGCATAAAAGATGTGTTGTGGAAGGGGATTGTATTGCATATCCTGGCTGTGCGCTTCCTTTTAAACTATACCCCTGTCACCAGGCAGCTTTCTACAGGTTGGTTGCTGAGTGAACAGCTGAGAACCTGTGGGAAGACCCAAATGGCACTTAAATTATATTTGCTTTTTGATTTTGAAGACATTTAGTACCATTTAATAGAATCAGAATGCAATTTAACTCTGCCAAGTGGGGGAGGCTGCCTTGGGAGAAGTGACACTGCCATAGCTGGGGAAACAAAAAAAAAAATTCCAGTGAGCAAAACAGCAGGGTCGCATTTACTATCTGGATAATTATTATTAAATAAAGAGCAGAGTGGGACTGTGTCTGTCAGCTTGCCCGTGCACTCGAAATGGCATTAACCACTTCAGTGGTGCGTGATGCTCCGGGTGGAGCTGCACCGGAGGGGACGCTCTCAGATGTGGTACCTGAAGAGGCTGTTGCAGTGGTGTGTGGATCATCAGCTAGAATTAATCCGGGAGCTTTTAACTGGTTACAGTGCGTACAGCATCTCTAACACCAGTGCCAATACGCTTTTCTTCACCAGGAGCTGGTGATGAAAAAAATAATGCAGGAAAAGGGATGATTATTCAAGATGTGTGCTGTGCTGACCAGCACGTCTAGGAGATGTGAGTTCTGTTTGTCCTGCCTCCCTGGTTTCTGGTTTAAAGGGTGGTGGAGTCTTGTTGTTTGACTTTAGGCCATCTTCCCACCCCCCCTTTCCTTCCTCCTTTTCCTTCTTCCTCCCTCCTTTTCCTTCTTCCTCCCTCCTTTTCCTTCTTCCTCCCTCCTTTTCCTTCTTCCTCCCTCCTTTTCCTTCTTC
>JANHGN010019135.1:89156-135915 GCA_024605025.1 Megaceryle maxima | reverse complement strand
CTCCCTCCTTTTCCTCTCCTGTTTTTTCCTGGTTGGTTTGGTTGTGTTGTTTTTTTTTTTTTTTTAGGGTCTGTTTTTGTTTGGTTTGTTTTATAGTTTTTATTTGGTTGAGGTTTTTTTGTGGGTTTGTTTTAGCTCATTTATTTCTATGTTTTTAGTTTGTTTGGGGTGTTTTCTCTGGGTATTTTTTTTTTTTCCTTGACTTTAAACAGACCATTTCAGCCATCAGGAATCTTTAGGTTTAGCAGCACTCAGTTCTCCGCAGGCTGCAGAAGCCAGCTGAGGAGCAGTCCAGCCTGGCCACAGCACCTCGGGCACACTGCCTGGCACTGCCCTGCTTAATTTAAGGTTTTTGTGGGCAGGTCTCCAACGTGGTGAGACAACGCCGTGGGCAGACTCTTTCTAGCTGTTGTTCCCTGCCTGTATCAAGGAGATAATAACACTTCCCTACCTCACGAGGGGTTTGCAGAGGACAAGTCTATTAAAGATTGTGAGGCGCTAAAGATGCTTTCCTGATTGGGGCCGTACAAGTAGCTGAGGTATCTAGTTTAGGAGAAGGTTTGTGGTGGAGAAATCAGAAGATTGTCTTTTTTTATTGCCTGCCAGCTCTGCCTGGCACCTGGAAATCAAATTGAGTTGTTAAATTTCTTTTTGCGTGAAAAAAACAGAGCAAACTGGGAGATAACGTGTGTGTGGTGATGATATATCGCATTCCTCAAGCATGGTTTTTTTGCCAGTAGCCCCAAAGCTGCTTGCACCACAGGAAAACATGATGTTGAAGGAAATTTGAGGTTGGACTCGATGAGCTTGAAGGTCTTTTCCAACCCGAGTGATTCTGTGAATCTGTGAAATGCGCCCGAGCTGCAGACGTGGAAACTGAGTCACTGAGGATTGAGGTGATGGTGTCACCCACCCCCCTAGGGATGTGGGAGCACTTGTGCTTTAAGCCTTTAGCATCCTCCAGACTCAGTTGCCCAGGAGAGTAACTGGTGGTCCAGCAGGTCCATAGAACCCAGGTTGTGTTAGGATGAGGGCTGTGGGGAGGAAAGATCCCCACCCCAAAAAAAATGATGAGCAATCATCTTCTGGTTTGTCCAAGCAGTCCAAAATCTCTGGTCACTGCAGCTCTGGTGCTGCTGGGTGTTGGTGTGGATTTGTAGGCAGCATCTGCTTGCACCTTCTGAATTTTTTGGTTACTCCAAGGTGAGTTTCTCCTGGAAAATGTTGAGTTCTTCTAGAGCAGCCATGACAGACGCAGGCGCCAGGGCCGCATCCCGCTGCTAATAATAGGTGTGAATTTATGTCTGCATCTCTCAAATAGCTTGATATGTCCAATCCTCCTGGATAAAGGCGAGGGATTGAATTATTACAAAAGGACAATATTTCATTTCCTATAAGTGCCTTAATCTCGTGAGTAAATATTACAGCTTTGTGCTATAATCCCTAAGCTGGTATATCTCTTCCCTTCCCAGTTACCTTTTGTGTTGATTTACATTTAATATGTTGCCATTAAATCTCTTTCTCTCTCTGAGGCCTATTATAAGTGCAGTATTTATTCTGTTGAGTCTTTTTTAGTCACATTTGTATTGTATTCTAATGTGCTCGCACAAAAGGCTGCCGGGCACATTCCTGAGATATTTGCATCTTTTTCTTCCCTACTTTTGTCTGCTCTGCTGAAAACACACGCTGTATTGGCCCTGCACCCGGCGTAACGTTCCTCATACTGATGAGATGCCTGCAGGAAACCCTCTGCTAGCTCCCAGGCTTTCCTGGTCCCAGCAGGAGCATCTCTCTTGGTGGATCTGAGCATCCTGGTGCACAGGAGAAAACAGAGTCACGCCGTGGAGACTTCAGTCTCCTCTTTACGTTCTTAGGTTCAGGTTTTGCGTGAACCCGCCTGATTTATTAGGTATGGGAGAAGATTTCTGGAGTTTGCTGTCTAAGCTGATGGCTTCAGGGCATAAGAATGGCCTTTGACGTGTAGCACAAGGGGGTATTTGGCCACCAGCTGGGAGAAAATGGGTGTTTTACTCTTCACCGATTGACCTCCCTGAGCGTGTGTTCTCCTCACCCAGCGCAGGTACCAAGTATTTGCCTCCAGGAGGGAATGGTTTGAGAGGTGGCTACTGGATATTTAAAGGGTGCAGGGCAGAGCAGGGTGGTTAGTAGTGTGGAGAGCCTGCAGTAAAGCACCATCAAGCATTTTTCTGGCCCCTTGCTGCAATGGTAGGTCTTTCTAACGCACTCTCCAGATGCCTGAGTCTCTGGAGGCAGTTGGCACTTTGGGAGGGGACACAGGTTTCTCTGAGCTGGGTTTCCTCAAGGGACCTTCCCTGGGTGGCAGTGGTTTGGGGTGTGTGCGAGGGATGGTGCCAGGAGGAGGCTGGGCTCAGGGGAAGATCAAAGGCTCTGGGAGGTGGTGGTGGGGATGATTCTGTGCTCTCCTGGGGACTGCGAAACTGGGAGGGCTCACCTCCACCTCGCTTCCCCCCACGAAAGGGAAGAGTGTGCACAGCCTTGAAAGCACCATTCTCAGAGTCCCAGAGGAAAGTGGGGAGCATTTCACCCTGCTCACAGCATCTGTCCTCCGCAGGCACTGCTCTGACTCCTCAGCTCTGCAGCCTGGCTGCTTTTTGGGTGCTGTACCTTTGCTTTCGGGGCTGTAAGCTCAGCCTTCCGAGGGAGGTTTGGGAGATTGGAATGTATGCTGTTTGGGTCGCTGATTTCCTTGTGCAAATCCCTGTATTTTCTTGTGTCCCTGTTCTTTTCTCCTCCATCCCCTCACTATAATAGCTTTGCTCCTTTCTAAAGTGCCTGGATCTCTACAGATTAAGGGTGCTCAGCAGGAGCTATTATTATTGTGATGTTTTTATTGCATAGAGAGAGTGAGATATTAAAGGACTCCTTCAGCTTAGGCTTTTAGAGGTAGAAAAGATTGGCCAGAACAGATCTGGGTGAACACATCCACCCCAAGAGATGACCTGAAGCAGCAAAGAGCTGAGATCATCTGCTTGGGTTGGAAGAGAGACTCATGCTCAGACTGCAGATTTCCACCAGCAGTCTGAATGTCAGCTCTTCTCCGGAGCATCGTTGCCCACGGGAAGCAGTGATGATAAGCTTCCCTTGGTCTCACCTAACCCTTTCCATGGGAAGCAGTGATGATAAGCTTCCCTTGGTCTCACCTAACCCTTTCCAGTGGCTTGTGTTGCAAAGCACGAGGTCCCCCAGACTTGGTTCACTTGGAGAGAGCTAGAAATAAAGCCTGTTCCACGTGGCTGGAAAAAAACCCAAACCCATGCATTATGTTGACTGATGCTCCTAATGAGGTTAAAAGTGCTCAAGCCAGATTGTCTTGGGTTTCCCTGTCTCACAAAAGTTACAAAATGGTTGTGTCTTTGAGCTGTGCCAATGAGGTGTATGGCAAAGGAAGAAAATACAAATGTTGGCTGTTGGAAGACACACAGAAAGGATGCTTTTATCTCCTTTAAAATAACCCTGCTCTATTTGATTTGAAATCTTCCATCCTCACCGGAGTCATTCAGTGCAAAGCTACTGAGGGAATTGGGGGGAAGAAGGAGAAAAAAAATTAATTGAATCCTTACATTTGAGTGATGGCTACTCTGGGAGCTTGTCAACCTGATGGTAAATCTTGGGGGTGTTAATTGCTTTGAAATCCTTTTCCTCTCGGGTTCCTCCCATTGGCAGTTCCCTACCTTCCACGCAGTCCCCATCTTGCTTGTTCTCAGCCCACGGTGTGCTGCCCGTGCGTGGCTCTGAGCGGCGAGGGGAGACTTTGGGGTTCAAGAAAGAGAAGCCTTTTCCTTATTCCGTTCAAATGGCTTCTGTTTGCTGATAAGGTTAATTGATTTCTTTTGCTTTAATTAACGAAATTCAATTTCCACTTAATGAGAAAGATTTTTGGTGTGACACGTGTAAATGGCAAAGTGACGAGTGCCGGGCGAGGCGAGAGGGAAGGGAGGGAGCAGTTTGTGTGCGGGTGGGCAATGCCGGTCCTCCAACCCTGCCCATCCTCCTCATCTCCCCAGAGCGAGATGCAGTCCATTGCTCCATCTTCTGTCATAGCCAGGTACCTCCGTGTCGGTCACCACATGTGCTTTGCCATGCAGTATAGCTTGAACTGCTGCACCTTCCCTGTCTGGCAGAGAATTGACTGTGGGATGGATAATCCACTTTGCTGCTGCTTGTTCCTGAGTCATTGTGGTGAGGTTGGCAGGGCCGATATGTGATGATGGCAGGAGGGTAGCTCTGTATGAGGGAAGAGAACAGCTCTACCGGTTTAAGGCATGGTTGGTATGGTTCCATTCATGCACGCAGTGGGATGCACTGGTATCCTGTGGCGATGTGTTTGGCCCACGGCATTACTGAGTTGTTTGTGCCACTATGGCAAGGGCTGTGTTGCCCAAAGCAGTGTCTCACCAATCAGAGAGGCTTTGCCAAGACTCGTGGGTGGGTTGCCAGGGGACCTGGGCAAAGTGCCATCCCCAGGCAGGGGTGCGGGTACCAGCAGCATCTCAGCCCCTTATCCCCCACGCTCCCCAGCTGGCAACAAGTGTGCTCCTTTCCTGGCCCTGGGCTGCCTTGTTTGCACTGAAACTGGTATCAACAGGAGAGGAGGGAGGGGGAAAGTGGATGGCAGAAAGAGAGAGAGAGTCACTTCTCATCAAGTTGATC
This sequence comes from Megaceryle maxima, assembly GCA_024605025.1. Lineage (NCBI taxonomy): Eukaryota > Metazoa > Chordata > Aves > Coraciiformes > Cerylidae > Megaceryle > Megaceryle maxima. The sequence goes on along the minus strand of JANHGN010019135.1, from coordinate 131,223 downwards.
AATCTTTGTGCTGTTGAAGCCTCTCAATGAGTTGAATGTGATTTTCTCTGCCTTACGCGCAAGGTGGAAGTCGATCGCTTTCAATTTTCAGCATGCAGAACCCGCACTCTATCAAGCTGTTGTCTTGCATAACCATGATTGCTGCTGGCGAGGGCTTCCAGCACACCCGGAGCCGTGGTGGTGGGCAGGGCTGGGTGCAGGCAGCAGCCCCCCCGCCTCACTGATGGGGGGGGTCTTGCCCATTCGCTGCCGGACAGGTTGACAACCGGCCCCGGCAGCTGTAAGGGGCAGGGTGCCGGGAAGAAGAGGTTGAGACCTTGGCATGGGGCTGAGCAAAATGCTGTGAGGGGACATTTGCAGTAGTTTATCCCCGCCCCCCCCCCGGATTATAAACCCAGAGTCCTGACACCATTTAACTCCTTGTGCATAAACCAAGGGCTTTGCAGCTCTGCAGTCAGGGAGCAGGAAAGCACCAAGCAGCGTTAAGCTGCCCGGGAGCGCAGAGATGCTCTTGGCTGCCCTACCAATTCCCATCTCCCAGGAAGGCATCCCGGAGGAGGATGCAACAGGCGGTGGCAGGGTTATCGGGACAGCATGTGTCAGTGCTGTTGTCTGCAGCCTGGGGAGGGCGAGGCGGGGGTTGTGAGTGTGGTCGGGGAGCCTCCTGCCCGCCGCACATAGGCCAGAGGCTGCAGATAAGAGCAAGTGATTTCTGGTTTTAATTAACTGCGCATTCATTTAAGGATAAACAAAGGCCATGTTTGTGTGCTGACAGCTGGCTGTCCTTCTGGGTCAGATAAGAAGGCAAGTTATTGCCTCCAAGCCGCGAGAGGGACCAGGAGAGAGTCCAAGAAGCGGGATACGTGAACAAATGCCGAGTGAATGTACACGCCGGCAGCCGGGATGCTTTATTGTGTGTGTTCAATAGTGAGCCTTGTGCCTGTTCATCTGCCTGCCCCTGGGTACAAGTTGCTGTCCTACAATTGTCCCCACAAACCTCTAAACCAGTTGGGGCAGGCGTCTAAGGTTTCCTCTCCAAAGCTGGGGTGTTCCCAGGGGCTCTGCTGGTTTTAGGAAGGACAATCACCCGGCACAGCATGAGCAGCGTTGCTGCCAAGGCTTGCTGGGGTCCTGGGAGTCATCTCCTGAGGGGACACGTCCCCAGTTTGTGCTCCAGCAAGAGGAGGGCACTGTCCTGAGGCAGGGTGCTCACCATCTGGGTGCCGATTTGCTTTGGGAGCCCCTGGGCTCGGCTGGAGCACAGGGTCTTTCGGGAGGAGCTGGCAGTACCAGGGTGAGTGCCAGCCCCGCCGTTTCAGTATCACCTCCGAGGTGAATTAGGCGTTTGAAGACCTGAGAAATTGCAGCATTCACAGGCTTGTCATCTAAACAATCGCGTTCCGTGGGGGAAAACGAGCGCTCGCAGGCCGTCAGCAGTCACCTTCTGCTGCTGGTAGGTAGCAGTTAAACTGATGGAGGAGTGAAAACGCCTCTCGAGGGCTGATGAGTCAGAAATTCAGTCAAGCTACACGGCACCTTTCCTCAGTCTTGTGAGGAGAGGGTGTTGGCAGCTCCTGCTGCCGCTCGCTGCCGTGTTCTGGCTCTGAGGAGGCTGGGGAGGGATGGGTTCTGAAGGGGGTGTAGCCATGGGAGGGGAGTACCCTGCTGCCTATAGGCACCAGCATCACCCTACAGATATCTGTGTGCACTTCTGGGAGATGAAAGTACCAGGATGGTCACCTCCCGGGTTCTGGGGCTCTTTGCAGGAGAAAGTAAGTGTCTAGCTTGGGAGGATGAGCTGAGCAGATGGTACTGCACATCTGGGGAAGGGACAGGGAACAGAGAGCCTCCCCATCTGCGTGACACCTCTGCAGCTCTGGTCAGAGATGGATGCTGAAAGGAAGATCATACTGGATGTTTTCTACGCCAGAACAGACCTTTGATTAATTTTTTTTCCACCACCAGGAAGTCTTTCTGTGACTGAAATGAACATATTTGCAGGAAGTTTTTTGCATAGTTCAGGGTTTTCAGTTGTCATTGTGAAATACCAGAAAGCAAAACCTGATGTCTTCCAGGCTAGGACATTTGCACACTTTCATAACTGAAATGAAGTAGAATAATGTTCACTTCTTAGCTAGTTTTTACTGGACTTCTTGTTTGTTCTTTTCAACTGAAGAGAGAGAAGCAAAAAAAACCTGAAAGGACTTTGTAGGATGTGGAGAAAAAAAAAAAGGTTGTTCTTTCTCTAATCTTCAGCAATGCAAGTTGGCAGTTTTGGTCCAGTTCTAGTCTTGGCACGTTTTCTCCTTGTGCCTAATTTAAGGTGACCACTGTAAGATCTGCTCTAGTTTCACATTCCTCAGCCTTGTGTTTTTACACTTCCAAGACTGTGTGATGGATCTTAAGGAGTCTGCATTATGCAGCCCTGGATCCATCTGTTGTCCTTACAAGTTAAACAGCCTGAAAAAAAATGGATTAGAGCCTCAGCTCCTGTAATGAAGCAGCAATTTGTCTCCAGCTCCTGATCCAGGTGTAGCAGAGCTAACGAGCCGGCTGGCCTTGAGCATCTGAGAATGTTAAATATGGGTTTTGGTGGAGAAAAAACGAGGAAGGGAAAGCGGCATTGGGAAGAGGAAGGGAGGGAAGAAGAGCAACTGCAGGAGAAATTGGCAAGAGGGATGAGGTCGTCCCCATCGGAGCAAAGGGGCAGTCGGTTTGTCCGGCCAGGCTGGATGTGTTGATGGTGTCCTCTCCAAGATGTCTTTGCAAGGAGTTGTCAACCATCTAGCAGTGCCATGTGTTGTCAGGAACCTGGAGGGGAGGAGAAAGTCCTGCTACCACGGCTGCTTTTCCTCCAAGGGGACGCGGAGCCTCGCATGGGTGACACTCACAGGGTGTGGGTTAATGGGAGGGGTCTCCCCAGATCCACTCCCCTTACTTCCCAGGAGAGAAATCAGATGTATTAAGGCAGGTAAAACCTGTGGGGAGAAAATAAGGAGGGGAGAAGGTCTCATTCCATTATGTGGGAGAAAATACCTCCCAATTAAAGAGAATGAGCTGGAAGTGGTAGGTGTGGGGGGAGAGGGAAGGGAGGAGTGGTGCAGGCTCCCAGGAGAAAGCCCATTGCCTTCAGTGGGGCTGCTTTGCCTGCAGCAGAGTGGGAAGATGGGAGGGTGGAGAGGATGGCTGGTTGGGTAATTTTTTTCACAGTGAGGAAGGTTTGGTTATGAAAGCGAGAGGAGAGGGAGGGGAGGCCAGGTTGATGGAGATCACGTTCCATTCAATTTGGAGAAAAGGCGAGAGAGAAAAGAAGATGAGCCTGAAATGAGGCTTAATTTTAATGAAGGAAAATTCTCCACTAAGTAAGGAGAGTTGAAAGGGAGGGGAGAGGAGGGTTTGAAAATGATAGGAGCCTGACACGCTATTGTGGTGGAGAGATTTCTTTCTTTTCCCTTTGGTTGGGGAAAAAAAAAAAAAAAAAGGATAGATAACAAAGACAGTAGAAGGTGGGGGAGAGAAGAGAGGAGAGATCTAAGAAATGAGTTGCAGCACCTGACAGGAGGTGTCCTCACTGCTGGGGAAGGTGGCCCTGTGGTGACTCTGGGGTCCTGCTCAGGACTCAGCTTGGGTCTCAGCCCAAACCTTGTCTTTGAGTTTTCACTTGGAGCTGACTCCTTTAATGGGTACGGGGTGGGGGGGGGCGCTTCAAGCACCCCAGGGACCACTTGATGGATGGGGCTGTGAAGAATGATGAGCACAAGGCCCTCACTGCTGCTCAGGGCTGGGATAGGATTTGGGGACTTGCTGCCAGCAGCGTGGTGCACAGTGGGAAGGACGGGTCCAGTGCTGGACATTGTAGCTAGCATGTGAAATGAACTGGTTCCATTGCTGGCACCCGGGGTGAATTTCTGGGCCCGAGAGAGTTGACTGCACCTAGGATGTGTGCTCCTACTTGTTCCCAGCTACCGATTTCCAGTAGAAGTAGTTACAATTACTTGAATTTACGTTACTTTCTTTGTCTTGGGAGCACGGTAATTGCAGTGCCTTACACACAACCGTGGCACAGCGGCTGTTGAGGTCTGAGTGACAAAATGATGCCTTTGCGGGGTGGTTGGCAGAGCTGAACCCTTTTGCAGTGGTATTTTATTGCTCTGGGTGTCAGTGTCAATGCACCAGGAACCTTTGTGATCCTTTGCTGGCACAAGCCCCTTTAATACGCATGAAATACTTGGCTGAGTACCTGTCGCTGTTGCCGTTCTGGCTGCCCTTGCTTTGCTGGGAATTACTGGGCATTTCATAGATTTTGTTTCAATCTGTTCTGCAGATTTCTGCTTCTTCCCCAGATCTCCTGCCTGGCTTCTAGATGGTGGGTACACAGACTGTGAGCGCACAGGGAACCACAGTTAAAAGCTCATCTCATCTTCTGTGCAATTCACGCGGCAGAACTTGGTTGGTTTAAGGCTTATTAAAAGAAGAACAACAGATCCTTTAGGGACAAAGAAATCCATCTTGTTTCAAAATGCTTTCGTGTTTCTGGGTACAAATTCAAGTGGTTGGCAATAGCTGGTCCAGGTGAAGCGCACTGTTGGCTCATTTATTCTCTGGCTCAGGTGATTTGGGGTTCATGCAGACTTCTTGTTCTTGATGAATAACGCTTAGTAGGTGTTAAAGTAGTATTTGTGTAAAGCTAGCTGAAGAAATAGGAGGCAAATTGCCTGCGTTTACTGGTTCCTAGTCAACAAGCAAACAAGGGGCTCCTGGGCAATGGTGAATTGCTCCCTCCTCTGCCCAAGCTCTTACCTTTCCTCTTCACTAAAGTGAAGGATGCTCCAGTAAAGGAGTGAAAACCGTGATGATTTCATTTCCTGTGCTCTGTCATTTTTTCCCCTCATCGGGAGACAGCTGTGGGGTGAGTGCCAGCCTGTTTCTGGAGCAAATGGGACAGTTGGGAGGCTCTGGAAATCTCTGGTTTTGTTCTGCCAGGTAAAATGTTCACTCCCTTCTCCTGGGGCCTGAAAAGGCGTTAAGAGAATATCTGATCTGTGACTTCTGGGAGGTGTCTCTGGAATGGGGCATGTAATCTCAGACTTTGGACCTTTTTCCTCTCTAATCCAAGGCTTAGATCCTTGATTTGGTGCGGATGATTCCCTCCTGCTCCCCTCTTCCCCCCCAAATCCTTTCCCTTTGAAATAACACCTGCTCATATCCTTGTATCTATCATGGGGAGGCAGAAAGACCTTCTCATCACGAGGAAGTGCAGTCCCCTCCTTCCCCCCCCCCCACCGCCACACATCCTCTTCCAAAATACTGCATAATGTCAGACTAAATCCTTATCAGAAATTTTAATGAGCAAAATAAAACCTGAAATCTGTGTGATTAAAATCAAATCTTCCCTCTTCTGCTCTGCTGGAGCTGGCTGCCAAAACAGAGTCACAGCACTGACAATGGGAGGCCCCCTCGTATTTAATTACCTCCGGCTTCAGTCGGTGCTTTAGACAGACATCCTCTGCGGGCCCTGCTGCGGCCGTGGATAACCTCAAGGAACAAACAAAGGGTAAAGTGGTCTCCATTAAAATGTTTGGCAAGGGCTGCTGCTCTGTGCTGGTGGAGATGGCCCACTTCTGGCTCCAGAAAAAGTGTCCAGGATCTCCTGGGACAAGAGTTGGCCAATGTCAGCTCCAGATATTGCTGCTTCCTCCCTTCTGTGACTGTCTTAATGCTTGTGGAGGACTTTTCCGTGGGTAATGGTTGCTCACAGCAGCTGTCCTGAAGACACTCCACCTATCCACCTACTTCTCTGCCAGATTTCTTTGGATTTCTCCCATCAGCCTTGCAGCACCCATGCTGCTTAGTGCCTAGCTGTCTTCTCCTCACCTCCTTTTTCCTGCCTGTAAGGCCTTGAAGAATGGTCACAGTCCTTTGCAGTTGCCATTGGGCAAGTGGACTTAGTGCTACCAGCTACCACCATCCATGGTACCTCCCTTCAGACCCAAGGTGGAGGCTCACCTATGAGAGAAGGGGAGAATCCTGGTGGCTCTTGCTCATTACCTCAGTGCTGTTCCAGTTCCATGTCCTCACTGTATGCATGGCAAATCCACCTTCCAGCCCCTCTCTTGGAGATGTGGTGCTCCATTAGTGCTTTTCAGCCTCCCCTGGGCACTCCTTGCAGCACACTTTCAGTCAGAGGCCCACACAGTTCTTCAGTGAGTTAATTGACTTATTTCCTCGTTACTTCCATTCCTGGATTAATTCCTTGGGTACTTTTCAAAATCACCATCTGACTTTCCCAAAGTCTCTTGAATTATGTCTTCACCCGTATCCTCTGTCGTTTGTCTCCTTCCAAGAGGCTGTTTCATTTCATTTGTCCTTCGTAGGAAGCAGGAGCATATTTCATGAGCCGTAGAATTGAATCAAATAGAAGAGAGCAGGGAGCACTCACCTGAGCTCAGACCTTTCCCCATTAGAAAGAGAAAGAGATAATTAAGAGATACTCAGAAGGTGCAGCCAGCCCATGTTTCTGGCAGGCATCCTGACTGGGTATCTCCGTCCTCTTTACCCGGAATGCAGGATGCTTAAATTATCATAATTTAATGGCAATAATATGAGAATCTAGATGAAAATAAACTAGAACAAATGCTGGGACATGAATAGAAGAACTTGGGTAGCAGTGACCTTATCGCTTCTTAAAACCTGATAAGCCCTGGTGACTTGAGCTGGTGAGACAGTAATGAGGTGAAGATATGCGGACGGCAGTGTCCTCTTCAGCGCCTCGTGACATTGCTCACGAGCACTTGGACAGGGCTGCTGTCCTAACTCGTCTCGTGGGTAGCTGGCTCTGAAACGGTGGCGTGACAGTGGGATATCGACTCCCTATCGCTCTTCCCCATTTCTTCTTTTTTTTTTTTTTTTTTTTTTTTTTTTTGGTGGGGATTGAGAGTGAGGAGTAATTATGACCGGATTAGAGTGCTCATCATCACTTGCAAATGGGGGAGTCATTTCTGAAGAAACAATAATGTATTGAGAGAAAGTATGGATTGACTGACTACGCAAGTCTGAGAGGAGCTGTCATCTTTTGAGCATACGTCTCCTTGACCTCCTGAATCTGGTGGTGCTGATGTGTGGGCAGCTCTGGGTCAGAAATCTGTAGAACTTGTAAGAAGAATCCTTGTCTTGATTAATGTCAGCATGGCCAGATATTCTTCCCTTCTCCCTAACTAACCGTTCAGCTTGTTCAGTGTGCTGGGAGAGAAATACTCGGCGACTGGCTCGTGAGGCAGCTTTGTGTGTGCTTCACTTGATGTTCTCCAAGCTGAGTCTTAAAAAGGCTGGGCTGGAATAAAGCATCTCCTCGGGGAAAAGCGTGGTGAAACTGGGTAGGAGGGGAAGGCGTTGCAAAGACTGGTATACGATGCAGTGCCTGCAGTCCCCTTGGCTTTGTGGGGGTTTTTTGCAGCAAAACTTTTTATCAGTCGGGAGCAGAGAGAGATGTCTTGTTGAAATTGTTGTTGTCTATTTGCCCTCTCCCAGAAGTAAAAGCCCTCTGGGGCTGGAAATGTAGATGCTCTTTGGAGAGCCAGCAGCTCCTTCCTCCTAACTTCATTACATTTGACAATAATAAAATATAAACCCACAATTAAATCCATATTAATAGATACAGTTGCACACAGTCACGGGGGCTATTGAATTAAGGTCCAGTCCTGCTCGGTCCTGAGTGCCTTTCCTTTCTGCTTGACTGCCTTGGGGGCTTGAGAGTGTGCAGGCTCTCCTGTGGGGTACTCAGTATCTTGCAGGGTTGGGGCTTTTAATTTTGCAGATCATCAAAGGCAAACCAATCCATCAATTATCAACGCTTCAGCTTGCTGCTGAGTAAATGAGAGTATTACCGTGTATCAATTAGTAGCATCGGATGCCCTGAGATGATGACAGAAGAGCCTGCCTTTGAGAACGTGCTCAGCATCTGCTCTTTAACCCTCTGCACCCTGCGCCTGCAGGTGCAGAGATGTGGAGAAGTGGTTTGGGGGGATTTGGCCTGTTGGGGAAGAGGAGATTGCTTGAGAGTTTGACTTCATGAGGGGAAAAAGAAAGTGGTGATGCTCCTAGGTTGGGCCAAATCCTGTCTTGTGTCCAGTAGCTAGTTACAAGCAGGCTGCTGTGAGTCATGGAATTATACCTGGGATGCTGAGAGATTTGGAATGCCTCTCTTTTTTTTTTTCATTTTTAAATTTTTTTTTAAATTTTTTTATTATTTTAAGAGGTATCTACTTCTGTAATATCAGACCAGTGTGAAATTCAGCTAAAAGAGCAGTCTCATTGGAAATGCTAATCTGGGTTGCTGGCCGCTGCGGGAGCTGGTCCTAAAATCCTCTCTGCCTGTCGGGGAGCACGATGTGGGCATGGCCCCCAGTCCTGCTCCCTGCACCAGTTCTCTCACTGGTGGCTTGTCCTGCATCCCCCTTAGCTCATCACCACCAGGCTCTCATTATCTTGTTCACATCCACGTGCTCTTTCTCCTTTTATTTATTTATTTGTTGTTATTATTATTCAGCACATTGGCCAGAGCTCAGTGAATAAAACATTTTTTTCTGCTCATTTGCTGGATGGTAAAATCCCTTTTAAAAAAAAAAGGAGAAGGGGAAGCTCAACCCCTCCCCCTGCAAACCCCACTGTTTTGTTTTGATTTTATCTATTTAAATATATTCTCAGAGGGTTTAAATAAAACAGAAGGAAACTCTGTGACGGGACTTTGAACCGAATACTCTGCATGTTTTTGTGCTTCAGCATCTTTTGAAGTTGTTCATTTCTTCTCCTTCCTCAAAACAAGCCAGTGAGTTCCCCAGAGGAACTGGTTTGGGGTCACCAAACCTTTGGGTTTTTTTGAGAAACAAGTTTGAGAGTTTATGTTTCTTTTCCCCCTAGTTAGGAAATCGTGTCTTGCAGCCTCTCGTGATGTGGGGATGGGAGGGATGCTGCCATTTTAGATTTACTTTGCTGCAAGGAAATGTCCAATGTGACCAAAATTAACTGGGTTATAAATGATGATGCCGATGTTAATTTAGCAGATGATACCATAACGCCTTGGGTGCATTTTGCAAACAATTTCCCCTTGAATTCCTCTCACTGGTGGCTTTTAGCATCCCCCTTTTTCAGCATGGGGAAACTGAGTCCTGGTGGCTGGTATCTTTGGGGTGAGGTGTTACATCAACACTTTGGTTTACAGCCAGCTGTTTGCAGCTGGCCAGCTGTGGCAGAGGAAGGGGATTTGCTGAAGTCAGCCTGGGAGTATAATCTGTGGGCTGTGCAATAACCTTAAACATTCCTGGCATATTATATATTTAAAGAGTATTCATATAGCACTTCTCTTCACAGCTACAGCAACGCACCTTGAGGGATTAGAGCTGATCTTTGTCACAAGTGCTTAGTGCTTGATACGCATGTTTATTATATATTTCAGCTAAATTGGAGTCAATAAACTATCTGCATAAATATAATGTCTATGAACAAAACACACATCCCCTCCCCAAAGAGGCTATTTCCTATGCAGGGGCTCTAAAGAGTTGCAGGGCTGTCTGATTCTTACTTCTGTTGTAATTGGCATTAAAATATAATAGCTTCCCTTCAAAGAGAGGCTCCCATACTGTGAAAATGCCTTTTCTGTCCAGGCAGGGGCCAAATAATAGCAAATTATAAGCATGGAAAATATTTAGAACAAAAAAAAAAAAAAAAAAAAAAGCTGGGGGAAAAAAAAAAGGAGGAAAGAGGAGCCTGAATTATCAGAGCTGATCCATAGCTTGCAGTCTCGTACAATTTGTCTTTTGAATACACCATATGAACCAGCTATGAATAAAATCAGTCAATTTAACCCAAAATCAATGCTCTTTTGTAGAGGTGCTTAAAATCTAAGTGGAAGGGAAAGCTTTGAAGCTGCCTATCCCTTGGTAAACGCAGCACTTACTCAGCGTTTGATTTCAGCAGAAGCTCCCTTGGTCTCCCCATGCCCAGCACAGCACCTTCATTACAAAAGTTGATGAGTAATTAGCAAATGTGTGGAAAAATGACTGAATTTATTTTATTTAAATTTTTTTAAAGGAAAGCAATGTGTTTTCTCTCTATATTCAGCACGCGTGACTGCGACCAGCCCTGCCACACCAAGGTTACTCAGCGGCTCCCTCGGAGCTCTGTGCCAAGACTGGGGAATTGTTGGGGACACGCATCCGCTGGCAAGGGCCACGCACATCTTGTAGGAAGCACAGTTCTTCCTTTGTCTGCCGGGTGCCTCCAGGGAAAGCCCATTGCTTCTCCACCTTGGGAGAGCTGCCAAGGCTGGGAGCGCTGGCAGGCGCTCGCTTCTCAGCAGGTTGGCAGGCTTGCATCTTCATGAGGGATCCAGGCAAGCCAGGTTGGCTCTTGCTGCCGGATTAGAGTCGGCGGCGTGATAAAGACGTGCAAAGTGGTTTCCTTGTCTCCCTTCAGGAGGGAAACTCATGGGTACTGGGATAACTACACCGGTGGAGGTGGTGGTTGTGCCGGTGGAGCTCTCCTGGCTTTGAGCTGTCACACCCTTGGCTTTGCTCATTGGCTGCTGCTGGTTTCATCCAAGCCAAATTTGCAGCCCGGGCATGATACTGGTCCCCATACAGTGCAGATGGTTGAAACCCCCTTGAAAGAGATGTTTAGAAGTGGATGGATGTAACAGCCAAGGCATCAAGCCTGACAGGTCACTGCGGAGGTGCCCAGTGGCCCCAAACTCTCTCTTTTGAGTCCAAGTCGAGAGTGCTGTGATTCAGCAGCTGTGATCTGGCAGGGCTGGGAGGATTAAAAAGCTGCTTGGGTCTTGCTGAAAGGATTTTGCTCCTTTTTGCTGTCCTATCTTGGCACCTCAGGCTTGCAAATGTGCTTCTTCCAAAGCACCCTTGAAGGACATCCAGACCCCACTGGGAGCTGAGGCCAGGGAAGCCGTGTGAGGTGCTTGAGGTCTCACTAGAAGGCTGTGGCAGAGCAGGAGAGTGACCCCAGAGTCCCAGACTCCACGTCTTTCAGTGACATCTCTGATCTTCCAGATTCACCCATTTACCTGTTATGTTAAGATGATTGCATGAGAGGGTTTTGCATAAGAGTTATGGTCATTCCATGAGCAGGTCCATGAGGTGGTTTTACTCCTTCTTTGGTGTCACGTCTTCTGACGATCCACATTTGGTAAGATCCTTTAACAGGGTAAAGTCTTGGAGGACAGCTGAGCAACCTGCAGTGTTTAGGAGGTGGTGGTGATGGTGTTGGGCCTGATCTTGTAAGTCCTCGGGTATCAATTACTAAAGTGAAAGGTTTTGTTGTCCCTCTTTGTTTCAATCAATTGTTGATAAATAGCTCAGTGCTTGTGATGGATGTTGTGATCAGAAGTTTGAACTTACCCTGGGCCTGTCAAATTTGATGTATATCAGTTGTCTGCACTAATTTATACAAATGCTTCACAGCTCTTGAAGAAATCAAAACCTTGGAAGCACAAAAGTTTGACCAGAAAGGACCAACTTTTCTCTTGTCCCCAGAGACCTTGTGTTATGGTCACTACCACAGCTGGTCGGTAGCGTGGCTGTGAGTATAACCTGGTCTCCTGTGGCTTTGTCTTCATTAGAACTGCTGCTTTCCTTTCCCAAGCTGGCATTTCAGGCAGTTTAGAAACAGAAATAAAAAAGCAACTCTCCCTGAATTCCTCAAATAAAACCATTTTGTGGCTTAGCCTATTTATAGAGAGATGAGTGAAGGCAGCTCTCAGTCAGAGGGACACTGGGAGGTTAATATGTGTACAGCTGGTTTGGCCAATTGATTTCTGTGACCATTAAATTCCACTTCTGAAAGCCTTGCATACACATTTGAGTTGATCTCTCTTGGACGACGACGTGCTCAGAACAGTGCTCAAAGCTTTGCTTTTTCTGCTTTAGAGGCAATAAGACGTTGCTGGTAAAAGGTGTGGGAGATAAACTGAGCAAGGTTTTGTTGCTTGTTTTTTTTGTTTTTTGTTTTTTTTTTCTTCCCTTGTTGTTGTTTTTGCATTTTAATTGGCTGGCAACTCTCACCATTTCCACACACACCCCTCCCCGTCCAGTCCTTATTTAGTTGGGTATGTAATTCCATACACAATACGCGCACGCTGAGGTGTGGTTTCAAGGTCTTAGCGTGTTTAGCAAATATTTCAGACGAAACGATCTGTTCAGCTGTTACATTGATTGCCAAGATTACAGCACGACAACAAACATTATTTGGGGGATCGGAGACGAAATTACAGCCCACTCTCTCCGGCGTCTGCAGCGAGGAGCAGATGCACCGTTAATTTTGTGCTGCAATGTCCATTACTCGGCGCGGCGGTACGGCCAGGCATTAGCATTGCAGCCAGCCGTGCCTGATGGGGCTGCCGCCGAGGCTGTAAACCCCACTGCTCGCTGGAAGGATCCATTTTTTGACTACCCAGTGCTGTGGTGGCAGAGGCCAAAGCAGAGCAGGTGGTAGAGGTTGGCAGAGTTGTTTTGAACGGTTGGGATGCGAGAAGTTACGCTTGAAACGGCGACAAATCCCTGGGCTTTCTGTGGAGAGTGTGGGATGGTGGCACTGGCCATGGTGCAGGCTGGTTTTTTCCATGAGAGTAGCTAGTCTTGGACTGACTGAACAGCTCCATGGTGATAAACCTGTTTATTTTGGAAGGGGTAGCGATGGGTAAAAGGGATGTTCTCTCTTGGTAAGCTGGCATAGGGTCCCCTCTGGGCATGACATTGGGGCAGAGTTGTGTTAGTCTGCGACTTGAAGTTCTACTTGAACCCAAATCCATTGGCTTGTAGATTGGGTGGAGGAGTTGGCCTTTGGCTTGTGTTCTGGCTCCGTCCCTGCAAGACGTGTGGATGCTGCTGTCATGCACAGACTGACCTTGAGAGCTGAGCTGGGAACAGAGCGTAGCTACCAAAGGCAGTGGAAACCTGGGCCATGTAAAGCAGCCTGCCTCAGTTTCCCTATCTGTAGAGTGGGGAGCATCCTGCAAACATGTGAGGATGCTTGTGATGCTGGTGCATTGTGAAGTGCACGTGGTGCCCATGACACTAGGGTGTTGTGACATGCTAGCATCCAGGGAGGGACCATCAGCAAGGGCAAGGAGAAGGCAGCAGGGCTCTGCCCCATCATTTCCTCCCCGTGAAGCAGCAGCAGCAGCAGGATGTGCAGGTGAGCAAGCTGTGGAGGCAGCAGAGGATGACTTCCTTCAGGGAAACCAAATCTGACCCCTGTGCTGTCCTTCCCGATGGCTCTCGCAGTGGTGCCTCCCTCTCCTGAATACACGCTTTTCACCTCTCATATAGAAAGAGTAAAACATCTCCTGTAACACATGAAGCTGCTGCCTGCAGAATGAGGTCACTGCACTTGATCTCATTATGAATGTGAGGGGGGTTTTTTTATGCTTGGAAGTTGAGTATCAAGTGTGTAGAGGCCACGGAGGAGGTAAGAGAAATATGCAACCTACCTTGAAGTTTGGGACAGGGCTTTGCAGTCCCAAGGTCAAGGCTGGTTAGGGAATCTTTGACCTTGAACACGCTGCTCTGATCCTGCCCGATGCTCTTGGGAGATTTTTGGCAGAAAGAAGCAGCCCAGCTAGAAAAGTCAACTGTTTGAGCTTTCTGCTTCTGTTCTGATGCAAGCAACGGGGTCACCCTTCTTATTAAAGTTACGTTTATTGATAGCTCTTCAGGAGTCGCTATAGAGTTAAGTGGTTAGCAGATGTTAGAAGCATATTGCAGATATTAGTAGTAGATTGGTATCAATCCATCAGTAGTGTAGATGACGCTACTGGTGGCAACACGCACTGGTTATAAGCTGATCACTGACTCATTGGCCCAGGAGTCAGCAATCCATTAGCTGCTAACTATTTGCCTCTGTTACGCCTTGTTTAAGTCCATTAACCAACCGAGAGTCCCTCTCTGGGAAGTTTGGCCTGAAATAGCCTGAAGTACTCCAATCTCTCAGCATTGCTGCCAAAATCTTAGGTAGCAACTAATTTGTAAATCTGATTCATGCTTTTTGCCTTGGATCCCACTCAGAGCTCCCTCCTCAGCCCCTCTCTCCCATTTATTAACTGTCTTTGTCCTAAGAGTGATAGAGGTGCAGAAAGGAGGTGATCAAAGGGGAGGAGGAGGATGGAGGGAGATCAAATATTAAATTTCTGCATGTTTTCTGCTAAATGACAGTGAGGGAGAAGGAATGAATTGAGGGTCCAATATTGCCACTCTCAACAGCTTTCTCCTCTAAATGTCACCGTGTAAAAATAAAACTGGATGGAAAGGGAAAAGCCAAACAGTGAGAGGGACACATCACAGCCCCTTGTCTTGCTAAATGACACACACCGAATGCTAGAATGGTTTCAATACCTTTTATAGGAGCTGCTCCCATCGCGGAGAAGTTAATGAGTATCCAGTTTTCACTGCCTGCTGGGTAATGTCAGGTCTAAAATACAGCAAAGCCTGTCTGAGGCAGCCACTCAAGGGAGCAACAAATACGGGTTGCTGGCAGAGACGGCTCAGAATTGCTCTCCACGGCCCCGGTCTTCTGCTGTGACCAAGGAGGCTCGTCTGCTGGTGCCGAACAGGGAAGGATGACAAAAGCGGCGTGGAGCCGCATCCTCCGCTCAGCCAAGGAGGTTCTTCTGCCTTTGGCTGGTTGCCTCTGGCTCTTTCTCTACCCTAGCTGGAGCTGTGTCCCTTCCTGGTTTTCTTCTGCATCAGGGAAGGTCTTTAAGCATTTGAACAGCTCAGTTCAGCCTTGCTTTGGGGTTTGCAGCAGGGTAGGAAGCCAGGGAAAAGCTCTGCTGTGCAATTAGAGGCCCTAGTACTGACATTCTGATTTTGTCTCCCGCAAGGCTGACCTGTGTGGCCTGGTCTCTAGGTAAAATTTCTGCTCTGTTGTCAGTCATACCTTTGATTAAGCCATTCATCCGGAGATGAGCTGGCGTGACCTATGTGGTCCCAGTATTTCCCAGGGCATGTCTGCAGTTCGCACTTCAGCTTGCTACCAACCCTCCTGAATCACTGATGACCATGGGCTTTAATTACCTGTGGTATGACCGATTGGGATGCATTTGGGAAATTGAGGTTGAGATGATAATGAGTTGCTTGCAGCTTAGTGGAAGTGGGTTGAGTTGTAGGTCAGCCCCTTTCCTTCCCACCTCATGGAGGTAGAGAAGGGATGTGGAGACACCCACACTGGGCTTGAACTCAGCTTCTAGGTGAGGAACATCTTCCTCTGGCCCAGCTGCTGGTCTGTCTGCATTTCTGCTGAATAATGGAGCCGATGGGGGAGTGTGGGTGGGTGTAATGTCGCCTGTTACCATGGCATCTAAGTGCTCCTGCAACGCTGGTGTCGCAGTGAAACGGGTCCATGGTGTTATTCCCGTTAGCCAGATGGGAAACTGAGGTGTGGAGAACTTGGGAACCAACTCCGGGCTTAGTGATACTGTCGCTGTTTTGGGAACACTGACCCCAAGTGGAAACCACAGCTCTTAAATGAGGGACTTAAGAGAGCTGGGTGCTCATGGGGATCTTAAAACCCAAGACCATGCTTTTCCAATCTGGAATCTGTAGCATCATTCAGCTAGGAGCTATTTCAGAGATGTTTTGGTGGTTGCACTGGTTCGTAATAATCGCAGTGGCCTCCTCTGGCTATTTGAGCCATGTCCCTTCTCTTGCGTTTACTTTCACTTGTTTATTTATTTATTTTGATAATCCCCACTTCACAGAAGGGATCTGCAGCTCGGGAATTAGTGGCCTGTCAAGGCAATTTCTCACCCTCTTCACCCAGGGCCCCTGGTTGGTTTACTTCAGGGATACTTTAAAAAAAATAATTGTTTGGAGTCCATAATTCATTTAGTACCCACTTCAAATCATTCCTTTATGACTTTTGCCTCCTTTGAGTTTTCCCAAATCTTAGGCAGTTGACATTTTACTGGAATTATTTTATCCCTAATTATACCTCTCTTTTTGATGAAAGAGAATTAAGGCCTAATCAACATCCCCAAAGTGTCTGAAGTCAGACAATTGCAGAATGTGTTTGTTCCCAGCAATATATATATGTATAATTAAGACAGCTTTTTTTTTATCTTCTTGTTTCTTTCTACAGAGCTCATTGTATATTTTATTTTAGCATTTTGTATACGTTCTGTCTGTTTCTCTACCACCAGTGTCTGGAATGAGCAGGGGATGTTTATATTGAATTTCATGCTCACTTATGCCCAGGCATAGTTTTGGCTTAACTGTCTGACATAGTTTTAAGAACCATGGATGGTTACATATTGTGTTTCCAATTTCAGTTGTGGGTTGGTTTTTTTTTTTTATATTATTATTATTATTATTTTAAGCCATTTCCAGGCACTGTAGCATGTCACTAGTTTATTGCACAGACGCTATTTAAAATACCCATGTCTCGTTAAAAATAATAAAGGTTTAAAGTGTTATTGTTGGAGTAGCTTCAGCTGGTAATGACCTTTCTACTTCTGCTGAGCAGTCAGGTGAAGGAAAGATGAGGTTGTACTTTATTAGAAGAGGAGCCTAACTAAGCCACGCTTACCAATGTCAAGTTGCTCGTGAGCTGTTTGACCTCCTATTTACTTCTAATTCCTTCAAGCTGTTGGTAAGAGCTACACTAAATCAACCTGTCATTTGATCTCACCTTTTGCGACCATCACTGGAAGGTTTTCTACTTATGAGCATCAGACAGGAGCTGTGCAAAACTCCTGAAGAGCATATTAGAGTTTACAAAGTGTGTAGGAAGTTGTTCGGGGATATAAATGGTACAAATTATAGCGTAATGGCTGTGGGAGAGGAGACAAGCTGGTGTCTAGCCTGTGCTCCTCTTGCAGGAGACGTGTTGGGAGCAGCAAGGGAAAACATGGACTTTCAAGCAAGATTTCACCTGGTGGGATTCCACATTTATTCATACTCCGTGGTTTCAACACCGATTAGGCGTTTACAGGATTTATTCTTTCCTTTAACTGCTGGAGCTGCAAAATCAAGCTGCATTCACCCTGCTTCTTAACTCATCATTAATAATAAAGATCCTTCAAGGGGAGTCGAGTTGACAGTTGTGCTGAGGACAGTGATCGGCGGCACCAAGAGCGAGAACGCGTTACTGTTCGGCGTGAACCATTGTACCAACATCGTGCCGCTCGTTCAAAGGCTCTTAAAATGCTGCTCGGTTGTTAAACTTCTCAACATCTCTGTTAGGGAGCTGGCTTTGGAGGTGTCCTGTGGTGGGAGGAACAGAGGCAAAGGGAGGATGAGAAGGGAGATGGAAAACAAAGCAGTGATCCTCCAGTTCCTGCATCTGAGTGGGGCGTGGGAAGCTTGGTCCATCGGGAGAGTTGGTCCCTAGGAGGCTTGATCTGGTGTGGGAACTGCAGCAGTATTTACTGATACAGGTGTATATAAAACCGCTGCAGAAGGCAAAGCCAGAACAGGTCCCTTCAGTAGATATGTATGGTCAAGTTCTGCTGTATCATCATTCCCATTCCTCTTTCTGTCCATGAGGAGCATTTTGCAGATGCAGTTCTCCGAGCACAATAACCCAGGGAGCAGCATGGTTCAGCTTGGCTGGTCACTTAGCTGGACTTTGGGTGCAGAGTCGCTCACTACAGAGGAGAAAAAGAAATGCTTTTTGGAGGCCTGGAGACCTCTGTGTGCAGTACCTGCTTGTTTTGCAGCATCAAGAGAAGAGGACCAAGAAAAGACAGAGTTGCAGTATGAGATAAGGCTGGGAAGAATAATTCCTGGCCCATTCCATTGTGGAGATAAGCGAGGTATAAAATTGGGTCCATATTTAAATCTGAGGGAGAATTGCTTTCCAGGGATAAGGGCACGCTCTGGCCAGCACCTGCTGAAGTGCTGCGGTCTCTCCTAATTGGGCTGTTAAAGCTTTAGGGAGCAAAACCCTGGTAATGACCTTCCTTGAAACAAAGCTTGAGAGAAGAAGGAAGATGTGGAAGCATTTTAGCAATCTGTGACCGAGCGCTTAGCACCAGGCTCTGGGATATGGGGAAGATGAGGAGCAATATCTGTCTCCAAAGAGATAGTGGCGTTGTGAAAACACAGTGAGGTAAATCAGTGCTCCCCAAGCAGAGCCAGCCCCTATAAATCACCAGTAATATCTCAGCCTGCGCCGAGCGCACGTCTGAGACACTGTACACGGCTCCAGCCACCGTGATACAAAGAAGGAAATTACAGAATAAGAGAAGGTGAGAATTAGGGCAACAGGACCAGAGCTCTGTGAATATCAGTAGGATTTTTTTTCATAGGACTTCTGAACAATTGGGGTCAGATTGTTTTTGATTTTTTCCTATAAAATCAAAATAACACCCAAAATGAAATATAAGATACTGGAAAAAAAAAAAAAAAAAGAACCAACAAAACACAAGAGCCCGCAACATGTTTTTAACAAATTGTGCCCTTCTCCAGGCATGGTTTTTGTTTTTCTGGAAGCCTATTCAGTGGGATTGGCATAAATTCACTCAGAGTTTCAACAGAGCCGGGTGCAGATTCCTGGTGGAGCCAGTTCTCACTGGCCTGGACTCCAAACTATGCTGGAAAAAGATCTGGATGGAGGATAAAAGGAACCTAAACCTTTTTCTCTGTAAGATGAAAAGAGAGTGCAGTTGCTGGATGCCGTGGCAGAGGAGAGCAGGGCTGGCTGCTGCTTGGGTGGGAGCAGAGTCTCCAGAGGAGAAGTTCGTTTGGGCTGTAAGGAGGTCAGGCAAGGCAAGGGGAAGGAGAGTACTAGAAGTTGGTTTGGTGCACATAGCAGGTCATGACTTTAGCATTTCTTAGGCTTGCCACTGGGGTTTTGCATGGGCCAGCGAGATTCCTTTGGCCATGTTTAGCCTGGCTGTGCAGAAGAACGCAAACCCTCCAGGCTTGGGACTTGAGGGACTACAGCTTTTGTGGTCTCCTAACAGCGAAGGTGGGAAATGGAATATTGCTGAGTGATATGTTCATAATAAGACTCCTTTATTAATGCTCTGTAATGACCTTGCCAGGGCACAGTTGAGCGCCTCGTCATCTGTCCTGATCTTATTAGAGGTGTCGGCGGGATTCGGTGTGCCGGCTTGCGAGTTACTCTTCATCTAGGTTGCCATCAATATCGTGCGCTGCAGTCGTGCAGTCATGATGGGCTTGTTCCCAAGGGCCTTGAATGTGTCTGAAACCCTCTTCGTGACTTGCTATTTTAAGAGTTGCATTTATAAAGGGAAAAAAAAATAAAATAGACAGTTGCAGTAGACCAACAATGTCTTTCCTATCAACAGCAGATATTTCTGAGATAAAACACCCTTTCTCCCTCCTTCTGCTGGTGCCATGCAAGGGAAGAAATCCTCTTGATTCATGGGCTGAGGGTCGCTGTTGTCTCCAAAGCCTACTAATCACTGGTATTAACGGAGCCAACTGGGGAAGTGGGTCAGCGCTCGGCCTGAGTTAGAAGAAGCGGGTGTCACCGGGAAGAAAAACGAGTGGAAAGCTCAGAGATGATGTTGGCAGCGGCAAGGGGGGGCAGATTTCTGCAGTCAGATGCTAGGAGAGAGCTGAGAGGAGAAAGGCTCTGGTATCTCCACGGCAGATATGAGCAAACATCTTGTGCTGTTGTAAATGGGTGAAATTGAATTGCTTGCTTGCTTGTAAATTTAAAAAGATAGCGTGTTTCTATCAATAACCAGAGGCTTAAATAATAGACTTTGGTCTGACTACCAATCTCCTTTCCCCATTTAGGGAGAAAGTGTCTTAGAGCAGCAGGGAAAGTCTCCACGCAACAGCTTGTAGCTCTATCTATCACGCACCTTATCAGGGGGTGTACTACAAGTCCTTCTACCAAGTCATCATCTTTTTCTTTGTCTCTTCATCCTATCCTGTACTTTAATTTGTGGCTTCTGTAATGCTCCTTACAGGCAGGCAATGCAAAGGCTCAGCCCAAACCGTTGCTTGGCTTCAGCCATTGCAGAGGAGCTGGAGGCAAAGCATGAGTGTTTGTGCATGTAGAGAACAAACAGGATCCATGCCTGTGTACATCCCAGCGTGGCTAGAGGACTTTCTGGGGTCTAGAAAGAGCCAAGTCCTTCTCTTATCAAACACTTCTGCATCTAAATTTCTCAGTAGCATCCCATTTTACCTAGCTAGATATTTTATGTCCCATCATTGGTTTTCCCCTGCTTTTCTGGGGATTCCAGATTCAACTCAGAACCGTTGTGGTGCTGCTGGGACCTTGCTGCACGCTTGCAAACTGGGATCCCAACTGGGAGCTCTCCCGCTGCCTCCTCAGCTGAGCCGTTTTGTGCCCCGCTGCCACCCTATTAAAATAAGCACGAATTGAGAATTAGTGCAGCACAGTGGAAGGGACAGGCAAAACAAGTCCGAGGCTCCAAACAACAAATTATTCTTGAATCAAACATCTCATTAATGGCTGCAGTGTCGCCACTCTGCTTTGCATAATTAAGTTTCATGGGGCGTTACAATTAACAGTTGTGCCGCGACGTAGGTAGGAACAATCTCCCGTTTATTTACCCTGGCTGTATCTGAAAGTGCTGTGTGGTGAATAAGACGCATTTACAAGTAGATTAGGGTGCATTCTGGGTCATAAATTGAGTAAGGCTGTAATTGCTTTCCAACAAAGGAGAGCTGCAAATAAGACAGGCCGCCTCTCTTTTTTTTTTTTTCTCCCCCCCTCACCCCTGAAACCCTTTTTTTTTCCTGTTGATGTGTGTCTGAAAATTCTCATCCCCAGCTAAATAACACAGTTATGGCGTTGAAAACCTTGTAGAAGCTTTTTCAACTTGACAGCTCCTACTCTGTAATATTTCAAGGCATATTTTCCCCCTTCTTCTGCTGCTGCTTCTTCCTTCTTGAGACTCCGCTGCAGAGACTCGTTTTAAAACCTCATATTATGGCTTTGTACATTATCAGTCAAATATCCGCATGTGCATCCATGGTGGGGAGGGGGAGAGGGGAGATGCTTGGGTTTCAGGCACTTGGAATTAACTGGGAAAGAAGCCAAAATGTCATTAGAAGCACTCGGATACGGCAGAATGCAAACCACCTCCAGTCTATATTCAGATAGGAAGGCAGGCCCAGGAATTAAACGTTTATCAAAGCAGGGGGATTAAAGCCTGACCACAAATACTCTTCTTCATGAAGGGCTTTCCCTGCGAGGAAGGAAGGATCCGCAGAGTTCGCAATGCCGTTTGCACGCTGTTGAGGACCAAGAGAAGCTCTCGCCGCTTGGAAACTCTCTAGGCCAAATGAGCTTTTCTTGCTTCAAATATTTCTTAATCGTAGTTTCTTATAGGATTATGAAGAGGCTGGTGGAGAATGTTAAAAAAAAAAGCGGGGTGTTTTCTTCAGCCTCATGAGTATTTCTCAGGTGGTTGGTAAGACTTGGAGCCGGAGTAGCTCAGAAGGTAGAGAAAGATTCAGCTCCCGACCAGTTCAGCTCCTTGTTAGACACTTAAGGAAAAGCTGCCATTTCCTGCTAAAACCCCATTTGTCTTGCAAATTTCTATAATGAGCAGATTTTGGAATAAATACCATGTAATCTGCAGTGACAGTTCTCTCATTTCTTTTTTATTAGTTCAATCTTCTCAGCATCTGAAACACGTAGCAGCGGAGTCTCAGAAGAGGTTTAGGCAGCTCTGTGGGAGTTTTTTTAACACCTTGGCACACAACTCTGCCAATTGCTCTCCCATTGCATCCCTCCCCTCTCCGTTACCTTCCATTTATTTATTCAATGGTATGTTTTAGCAGCATCTGTCCGTAGCCCCAGGCACCCTTTAAGTAATTTAGAGTACACGCAGTCACGCATTAGCGAGACATGTCCCGTCACGTCATCCTCAATTCCTACTACAGCCTTTTGGAGCAACAGCCAGACGGGTACAGCCACTGTCTCACTCTATTTTCTATGTCCCGAGGTGCCTGAGGAAAAAACAGAAGGGTTTCCCGTGTATCTCCAAGGGATATCTTAATATTTATCGCATCTACGAGGCAGATTTTTTGATGGGGACGGGGCAAGGGTGGAATTTCTCTTTGTCCTAGACAAGGTCGAAGTGGTCTTTTGGAAAGCAAAGGATGAAGAGCTGCTTGTGTTTGTCCTGTGGCTTAGGATGTGCAATGTAGCTGTTAGGAAAACAAAACAAAACATGTAAGAAAAAAGCAAGAGAGAGATTTCTGGGTTGATTGAAGTTTTGGGATGGGAAGAGGCGGCTCTTGCTGTTGAAGCTGCAGCCTCCTGTTCTGCAGACCCAGATAGGGAGGAGGAAAAAGCAGCTCAGTGAGCCTGTAAGAAATAAATAAGAACTCTGTGACCTTGTGCCATTCAAGCTGACCTTTACCAAAGTGTACTTAAAACTCGAGATTTTCCCTTTGTGTTTCCTTCGGTCTACAAGTGAATTACAAATTCCATTGCTTTTAAAATGCGTAGTGTTATAATACTTGGTGAACTTTAACTTGTATTCCTTCTTTTTCCTTCTAGGTAAGTGGCATTTGCTTAATGTTGAACTACTTGGAGGTCCAGAGTGGGGGATGTAAAACATCCTTGCCTAGCTTGGAGGTTCCTTGGAAGGTAAACCCAAATCTTTTCATTTTGTTTTTTTCCCCTCCATGTCCAACACAAGCTGTTTTCTCTTCTGTTACTGATGTGTGTCGGTACTGCTGGGGAAGGGTGTGAAGGGGTGAAAGTTTCATTTACAGCTCACTGCTTTGAGGAGCTGGGTTGCAATTTGGATTGGCAGCGCTGCCTGTTTTCTGCGTGGGGTTGAGCATCGCGATGTGGGGAAAGTGGAGGTTCAAAATCCCCTGGCCAGGTGATGCTGAGATGCTCTGTGCTTGATCCAGCCACGTTTTTCAGCAACGTTGCAAACTATCACGGAACCTGATGCCGTTCTTTAAACACTGGGGGGTTTGCCTGTGCCAGAGCCGGGGTGGGTGAGATTGCCCTGGGCTGGGTGGGTTCTCTGGGGAGGCACTGGGCGAACTTTTGCTAAGCTTCATATCTGTGTTTCCAGGAAAACGATGCTTAAACTCACTCTCACCTCCCTCTCCCCTTTCAAAGCATGGCACCTGCCTCTGCAAAACCAACTATCACGTGCATAGCTTTCAGATATTTCCATTGTATGGTGATCAATAACAGTTCAGAGCCATTTTCTCCCTCGAGCCCTTTTAGCCCCAAACCCCAGACGAGCTGGTATTTCCTTGGCTCAAAGCGCACCCCTTGTTTCGTCCGGAGCCTGGGCGAGACGCCCACATCCCCCGTGAGCTCGGGAGCGACGTGCTGAGCAAGGTTCCTCCGTGTCGTGTTGCTCTCGGCGGCTCATTCCCAGCATGTCACTTTTTCTGAGGTCGGCGTATTATCTCGCCCCGGCAGATGCAGCAAGGTAGAAATACAAGGCTATTTGCAATGCAGTTTATTAAGACGTGTTTTCGAGGTGGTTTGAGGGAGCAGTGGCTGGAAATGTTAATCATCATCTCCAACAATGTATTGACCTGCCTTCTGCCTTACCCCGCTGCCTCGGGGCACTGGGCTGGGATATCGTTGTGCTTCAGCCGTGCCTTTCCCCGCACGGAGCGCCGCTGGCAGAGGGAGGAGAAACTTTTTGCCTATGGGAAAAGCAGCTTGTGGGTGCGGAAGGCAGAGGAAAAGGAGGTTTTATTTCCTTTATGTGTTATTTTACTTTTTGTTTGTTTGTTTTTCACCGGGTGGTTGTCTTGCTGGGAGGAGGGAGTGATCTGAATTCTGTAGAAACAAATGATGCTGCGTGATGACTGTGCTGCCTTCTCCTGCTCCACCAGAGAAGGTGGCATTATTTTTCCTCTTTTGTTTTAGACTTCTGTGAACCAAAAGGGCTTGAGGCTTTTAATGGTCTATCTCCAAGATTGAGAGGCCCTTTATATGTCAAGCCACAATCCCATCCTAGGTTGTACTGGCCTCTGTTTGATTTTATGAAGCTTATTTTGGATAGATGGTATTTTTATAGCTCCTGCCTTGCTTCACCGATGGCCATATTGATGTAGCGCTACAGGACAGGGCTAATAAATAGTTTATAAAACTGTAGGTTCATTCTCCCAAGTGATCTACAGCTGCAGCTGAACAGACTGCAAATCACCGTCCCGGTGCCGCCGAGCCTCCGTACCGCCACCGCCCTGGGCAGACCACAGCCACAGGGAGAGAGGGGAAAAAAACCAAAGCAAACATTTTTCTGGTGCTGGTTTCCCCTTACGGTGACGTTTTGTCCCAGCAGCTGACTGTGGAGCAGCCAGCTCGGCGTTGGGTTAGAGCAGAACTGCTCTCAGCCCTGCCCGCGGGCTCTGTGCTGGTGCCAGCGCTTTGGAGAGCTTTTTTCTTAGGCTACCTAGAGCCTGTCACAGCAGTGTCACAATATTAGTAACAAAGCCAAATTTTTCTGACAGCACCTTCTGTCTTGGGTGGATGAAATGGTGCTGAGCGATGGGTATTGAAAGTGCAGTGCTAGGGGCAAGAAGTCCCTTGTCCGCTGCTGCAAAGTCTCCGTACTCGATTTTGTGTTGGGTGAAGTATTGCAAAGACCTTCTAGATACGGACCTGCTGTGGGGTTCCTACTTGTAGGGCATCAAGATCTTACCCAGCGTGGGACTCTCCTCGAGCTGCATCTCTGTGTCGTCATGCCACCCGTCCCTGCACCCGCTGTCCACACCCCGCTAGTGTTTGGCAAATGAGGAAATATTAAAGGCATATTTTTTTTCCTGCCGTGCTCAGCTACCACGTTGTCCTTTTCTTTGGAAAGGAAATGCAGTTGGGGAGACATATGGAGGTGCTTGTTCTTCTTGTTGCCATGGGTATGTCTGCAGTGTCCTCAGACATGCGGCTGGCTCTCGGAGCCCAGTTTTGGCTTGGTCCCCCTCAGCTCCATCACTGCTGTACGATTACCAGGGGTGTTAGGTCCATATTGCTGGTGCCTTCCCTCTCCAATAGGCATTTTAGGATATTTTTCTCTGTCTGATGTATGATGCAAAGGTTAATTTGGCTATTACACAATTACTATTGCTGTGATGTTAATACAATGGCTTACTACGGTCTCTGCAGTGGAGGATACATCTTTAGGTACATTTTTGTTACAAAGCAGGAGGTTCAGCCTGGCCTCGGAGTACTTAAGCTGTCTTCTATCCTGTGGAAGTTTAAAGCACCCACAACCTCTGAAAAGATGGGTGTGGGACATGGGAATGATTAGGCAAGAACCAGGACAACTCTGCAGAAATGCTGCATCCAAAACTGGGACCTCCTGAAGGACCTCTTGAATTGAGCCTCGGGCTCTTGAGGAATAACTGTCTGTGAGGGATGAGTGGGTGATACTGGTACAGCCGCAGCGCGAGCGTACGTCGTGTTTGACACCAGCTTGCACAAGGAAAGGTGGGGAAAGACCCATGGGGGTTGTCGTGTCTTTTAATTTGTTCCCTGAACCAGTCTAGGACGAATTGGCGTGTTGGCGTAGAAAACCTTAGGCTGTCCCTGCTTGTTTTGTTCCTTGTGATAACTACCTTCTGGTTGAATTTAAAAGACTTCAGGCTCCAGATCACTCAGCTGAATGTTTTCTTCTTTAGTAGCTGCACATGAAAGAGAAGTGCAGCTCTTCTTCCAGCTCCGCAGTAGAGTTCAGTGAGAGAGAGGTTTGGAGTCGATGCATTTATTAGTAGCATTAGGGCAGAGGAATGTGCACGGGTATGTCACCAGCTCCACGCTTTTAAACTGGCATTTTCCCCCCTCGATTTCGATTGCTCTCGCGCTTTCTGTGCTGATATGGGAAAGTCCCCAGCGTGGGATGATGAGATCAAGTGCACATTGGTAGCAAACGCAATTTGTAAAGGGTTGGTTGTATAAATGACGTTGCGTATCAAAGAAATGTTGCAACACAACCGTACTAATGCAGCCATGTGACACCAATTTAATGCATTTTCCCCATTAAGCTGCTTGTTCAAGACATCTTTCGACCATTTTGAGTACAGCAGTGGTGTGTAAGGCCTCTATTTTCTGAGTATTACTCATTTTGCAGCTAGCAGATGTCAGTGTCTATTTGTCCCTTATGGAAAAGTCCCTGTAAAGTTCAATAGGGATTAAATTTGTCAGGCTTTATAGAAACATAACAGGATTCTATGGAAATTACCCTGCAATCCTATAGAATGTAATAGATAATCTCCTCGTCTCTGGAGGTATTTTAACTCTTGCATAATTGTGGACCAGAATAGAAAATCTCCATTAAATTCAACAAGATGGTTCAAAAAAATCCTATAGGAAAATGATCATTTTCTATTAAAATCAGTAGGACTTTTTCATCGGCACGTCGGTATTCATTGGAAGGTTTTATTCATTTGCCAATCCTACTAAAAAGTGTTTTGTCAGGAGGCTGATACTTGCTTTGTTCTAGGGAACAGTGATTTGTGCATAAATGATGCTTATGTCCAATGCTCATATAATTTATGGCGAGGCACTAAATTCTCTTTCAGAGTAACTGGAGCAGGATGAGGCTTTAAACCCTGCAAGGGAGGGGAAAGAAAAAAATGCTGCTGGCGCTTTGGAGAAGGAGTCCTCCTGCAAAGACTCCTCAACCTGCTGCTGTCAGGTTGTCCACATTGTCAGCAGCCCAGCAGCAAACCCCAGGCAGGCTGTTGGGTGCACACGGGTGTGCCACAGATGTGAGCTCTTCCCTGTCATCTCTCCGGCTCCGGCGTTGCTTATCTGAAGCGTTCAGCCCAGGATGCTGCAAATTAATGTTGGGCTGAAGCTCTGTTTCTGTTCAACTGCCCGTGGCTGGTTTGAATGGCTCTGCTGCCTCTCGCATCTGCATGTCTGGCTTTTTATGGTGTGGCCTGGGTGGTGCAGAGCATTGGCTCCGCCGAAATCCAGAGCTTTGCTCTCGGAGGTCACTGCCTCTGCCGCGTTGCTGGTGGAGCTCGGCCAACACGTGGGCTGGAGCAGTTAATTATGGAGAGAAGGCTCTGCTTGGCTGAGGAGGGGGGGTGAAAAGCCACGCCTGAAAGGATCATCTTCCTTTCCTCCAGCCTTGGAAGGTGCTGCCGTGCATTTTGATGAAGGCAAAGCACCCAAGTTGTAGGAGCTTCAGCAAAATGCTTCCCGCAGATCATCTGCTGTGTCCGGGTGGCATCTTGGGCCACCACTTGAGCCCCACGCCCTACAAAAAGGGAGCTTGCTCACAGCTGGGGACATGGGCAGGGTGAGTGGATGATGCTGTGGGGAGCAGGTAGAGCTGTGCCCATCACCGTCAGCTCTCAGGGGCTGATTCAGAGAGGGGAGCGCCTGTCTCCGCAGCAGACTGACATGGCAGCGCGATTGCTCTTTTCATGGTCCGTTGTGTAGGAGGATGAGTCATCTTGGAGAAAGGAATTACTAACTCCTCAGGGGGTATTTACAAAGGATAATTTCAGCAAGGAAGGTTACTTTATTTTGGCAAGGCGCAGTGAGAAGGACTTTCTTAAAAGGATGGCAAATCAACTTGTCAGCTGAACACTGGCTACCTCGGTGCTGTTGCGGGGAGGGGGTGAGACAGGATCCTGCACCGTGGTTGTGCTGACCAGTGTCCAGCTGCCCTCAGCAAAGTGCAGCTAGCCCCGTGCGAGTCTCGAGTTTTATTCTGTGTGCCTGAGTGAGGGCTTACACCCAGTATGCACATAGGAAAAGTGTGGGGCAGATGCTGGGGTTTTGGTCTGTATGTGAAACGCAGGGCACAGATACATCCCTCCCCGTGGCAGCAACGGGTCAGGGAGAAAAGTTTGCATAGCAGAGATGGGATCAGCTGGTAAAGATGAGAAGGTCCACGGTCTGGAGAAATTTAATGCCACATGGTAAAGGTCAGGATGTGCCTTTTGATGGGGTGGTGAGTAGAGACCAGAAGCCAGGTCCAGTTTTAAGTGCCTGCCTTCCTTTTCACTTCCCTTGTACAAATGGCCGTAAAGCAAAGACTATCAAAACCAATTGACACAACGTATAGAACGGTCTCATTTATTGGCGAATAGAAACGTGTGTAAATCTGGCATTAAACATGAGTTTACACTGCTCCTCTTCTTGGGAGAGCAGTGATTGACGGCACTGTGTAAATGACATGAAGACGCCGGTAGAAGCCGGGAAACATTTACCCTTCTGAGATACGTGTGTACATTGGAGAATTGCCTGGCCTCACCGAGAGCTTCAACACATCTGGAGGGATCACTTCTTGCACGGTTCCTTGCCGTCGCTTGCGATTAATACCTTTGTGTGGGAGAAGCGCGCACGGAGGAGCCGCCCCGTCTTGAACAAATGATAATGGGTGTTTTCTCTCCTCCTGAGCCACCCTTGTTCTCTCTTAAAAGGTACTGGAGCAAAAGCTCCATCGGGTAGCAGCAAGTTTTCAAACTCCAGAAGCTGGGAGGCTGCATAGTCGTGTAGAGGCTGGCTGCTCTTGCTGCACCCACCAGCCAGCTAGTCCGAACGGAAAGCCGATAACAGCCATTTGAGATGAAATTCTGAGCTCTTGAGTAATCTAAAGCCAGCAAGGAGCCAGTGTCTCAGCAGTCAGTCGAATGGTCTGGGCTGTCATCTTATTAGAGGGAGAGAGAAACTTTGATTTAACCCGAGACCCTTAATTTTCAAACAAGGAGGCGAAGCGATAATGTTTCCTGACTCCCACTGGCTGTTACCATTTCACGAAATCTTCAGCTTCTGAAGTTTGTGGCTGTCTTCGGGGTTTGGACTTCTCAGGCAATTTTCTTTGACGAGAGGCTCCGTACAAATCAATTAATGGAAGTAGGGGTGGAGAGCAGGAGGCTGTGTGGGCGTTCGCAGGGGGAAAGTGCTGGAGCAAACTCCCTGGGATTAAAGACAAAAGAGCTGCCATTAGCCCTGTGTGTGGATAACAGTATAGGAAGGAGGAAAAAAAAAAAAAAAATCACCAAAAACCCACCAAAACCACTTGAACAGGATAGAAAACCCCGCTGAAGTTCCTCCCAGCCGCAGTGACTCATGCTTTGTAGCTCTACTCCACCTCTGCAGAGGTCTGGATTTAACTCTGTGTTCCCAGTGCCCCGGTAACACCTCTGTCCCCACCTGGTCCTCAGTGCCCAGTTGTTAAACCTCTGCCGTCGAAATGTTAACTTGATCGCCGCCTTCCGCAACGACCGCCAATTAATTGTGAGCTTAAATACTGCCGTGGCCTTTAACTCTGCTCCGTAGCGAGTGAAGTCAAGGTTTTGTCTCATCAGGTAGACGTCTTCCAGAAGAAGGGGGAGTTGTTCTTTTTCCCCCCTGGAATCCATATTCCTTTTAATTACTTTGCACGGAGCCCCGGCCCCACACCAACCATCAGAATCAGCCACGAGCCTTTTATTTATTGAACTGTACCTGTATTTATTTTATTGCGAATTCCCATTTCCCATCTGAAGGTGATTTTTTTTCGGGGGGGGAGTGAGGCGAGCTTTAAAAATAACCCCTGGTATCCTCTCCACTCTTTTTTCCCCCGGCACCTGTGAACAGAGAGGGCAGTCAGCGAAGAGGTGTGAATTAGATTTTGGCATCGCGGCGCAGGAGCTCTGGTTACGCCTCCTTCCCCCTTTTCAATGCAATCCTTCCAGAGCTGCTTGCTAGCACATCTCACCTCCTTCGCCGCTATTCTTCTGGCGTTTATTGCCTTCATTTCCATAGGCACCTGGGCTGCATTCTCATACACGGCTCTCCCCTGTAATGAGTGACCTAGATAGTGCTTTCTTTCTGGACAAAGCAATAAACAATGGCCTCGCTAACAATGTGCCTGGCTGCTAATTCATGCTGAGTAGAGCTTGGATTTAGCATTAGAGAAATACTCACTTGGAGCCAGATTATCTCAGGTACTCGGATGCCCCTTATTACCATAGTATCCGAGTGCCTCACGGCTTTTGAAGATGCTTATTTTTGTGTTAACCCTGTGGCTTTTTATTGAAAGGCTTGAGACTGAAGTATCAGGAGTGCAAGGAAAGCTCTGGGCACAGGGGCTAGAGTGGCTATTTTTTTTTTTTTTTTTTTGGTAGGAAGAGGGTTGTGTTTATTTTCAAGTCGCTTTGCTGGGATGAAGCATGAAGGGCTGTGGGGTATTAATGTCAGGACTGTTTTGTGTCTTGTCCCCGCCGTTCAGTCTGTGGCTGAGCAATTTTCCCTTTGCTGGGAAAAGCTGATGTCCAGCTCGATGGAGTCCAGCTCTGTTACCACCGATGGAATCACCTCTATGCCTGTAAAACTCTCTTAGATGTTTGGGAAGGCTCCGGGCTCCCTTAAACCACGTCCTCCTTCCTGCTGGGAGATCACCGGCTCACTGTCGGTCCCGTGCACCTGGAGATCTGCTCCCCCCACCTTTGCCACCCTGCAGGGCTGATAATTTACGGTTACCACGCCGCCTCCTTTATCTCCGTTTATACTCGTTTAATGTGGTTGAGAATCCACAAATTCCCTTTTACGCTGTTCTGAATGTAACCTACTAAACCTTAATCATGGTTTGGGGAGCAGTAATTCTTTCTATTATGTGAGTCTCCTTTTATTTTTTCTTATATAATTTTTACTTTAAGAAAAGATCATTAATCCATGTTTCTGAGCCTTCCCATCAATCTATAATTGAATCATATAAAAAAAAAAGACTTGATTTTACATCCATATAAGAAAGAATTCAATTCTCCCTAATGCCTGCAGATTTATAAGTCTTAATCTCCAGATTTCTCTTAATATTTTTTTTTTCCTAATAACCCAGCTTGTCTGGAGTTATCTAAATTAATTGTGAACTTGAATTATACTGTGATCTGAGGAGATCAGTTATCTTTTCAGTAGAGGAGATGCCAACAGCTAAACAGGCCCATCTCACAGGGAAAACAAAACCACTTCTAAACGCTACCTAACCTTGGTGTGTTGGGAAGCACCCCTCGCAGGCATCTTCAAAAGGGGCTCGCTTAATTATCGTGTTTTACACGCCGTATTGCACTGCAGGGCTTTCCTCTCTTAAGTCTCGGGCTCTGCTATCACCTCCTCCTTTAGAAGTACAAAGGGAACACATCGTACCTCGCTGGCTCTGTGGGCTGGGAGGAGAAACTTTGCTTTTCCTGCCCCAGCTCTGCCAATCTCATGAGCTACAAAACAATGCTTTTTATCCTGAGGTTGAGGCAGAGATGGAGCATCTGCTTGTGTAAGGCACTCAGGGGAGGCGACAGCTTTTCACAATTCAATAGTGCCCCTAAAAATTACAGGGTTTGGACTGATGGAAGGCTCCCAGTGCTGGGCTTATGTAGCCCCATGATTGGCTGGTCTCTGTTTTCAATCCTTTGCCCTGGCATCTTGGGGAGCTCCCACCCTGCAGGCACTTGGGCATCCTGAGGAGCTGGCTGCTTTGCCTTCTCCTTCCTCCTCCTCCTCACTGCAGCAGAGGAGGAGGAGAGCGACAGGTAATTGTGCTGTCTCTGCAGACAGTACATTCCAGCCGAGGTGTCCATTTTAAGTGCGGATTGGAACCTTGACAGTGGCATGTGTGTGGGAAATTGCTCTGAATTCCTCCAGCCTCCACTGTGTTTAACTCTGGGGAAAGGTGTTTAGAAAAGCAATGCAGTTAATACTTGTTCTGAGTTTCTTGTAGAAAAGCAAAAGCCAAGGTTTTGCTGTACGTGCATTTCCCAGCCTCCATCCCTGTCTTCTCTTGTAGGCTCCCAGGCCCATCTGTTAGAGATTTCTTACACTGATGTGCTTTTTCTGTATTTTTGTGCCATGCCTGAGCTGCAGATTCATCCTCTTTAAATGAGATGTGGGGATCTGTTAGCAGGTCTCCTGCTGCGTCTCCTTGCTGCCTGTCTCTCCTTCCAGATGTGTCCATTCCTTTCCCCGCCTGTCCCTCCTTGGCCAGCAAGAGCAGGTATTTCAAGCAGGGTCTTTTGGGGTGGTCAGGAGCTGGGGAGGTCACAGGCTGGTGGGGTTGGTTTGTCCCCTGGGGCTGTGGCTCTGCAGGGAGCACCGAAGCGCAGGACTGGGCAGGTTTCCCTTGGCCTGACCCCCTCCCAGTGCCTGTGTTTGTGTGTTTGGATGGGATTACCCAAAGAGCCCAACTATCCCCTGGCTTCCAGGAACTTATTACCAGTTACTAGAGAAGCTCCCGGGTCTGTTGGAGCACTGGAGGTAGAACTGCTGCTCGTTAGGGCTGTAGACAGATTTGTGCTTCATTTTATTTTATTCATTACTTCTCTCTCCCTCCCTCCATTCTGCTAGTTGCTTTCTGGTTTCAGATGGATTATCCAGATTGCAAAACCCAAACCCTCGCCTTGCTGCCAGGTCCTTCTGTTCCCTTCCAGTTTGTTCCTTAAAGCCAGAGTCGCAGCCCCTTCTTTTCACAGGGGGTTTGCACGGATGCTGCTGCAAAGGTGCAGGAACAGATCTGTGCACCCAGGTTGGGTGGGTGTCAGGGCTGTGGGTCACCTCTGGGACACCTGTTTGTCCCACCAAGGTCTCAGGTGATAGGTGAGGGCTTGGTTGGCTGCAGAAAGCCACACAGATGACGAGCTGCCCCAGGCAGAGGCTGTCTGGACCCCTCTGGCTCGCAGGGTCCCATCAGAGCTGGAGGGAGGATGACCCCACCACTGATTTCTCCTGGGTGTTACTTGGGATATTGCAGGCTGGGAGACTGCAAGTGCTGCTGCAGTGAGAGAAAAAAGGAGGAAAAAAGGGGTATTTTTAATTACTTTCCCCTTTATTTTAGAAGTAGACTCAGGAACTTGGAAACAGGATTCTTTCCTTGAGTTTGCTCTCCAGCTTGCTCCTTTGACTTAGCAGAAAGGGGACTGTGGTTTCCTCTCTTGCAGGGGAACAGACATGATAATTTTATTTCTATATTGATTAAAACCAACAAAAATTCTCAGGTGATTCTGTGCTTCATTAGGTGGAGGGAAAGAGCAATCTCTGGTCTTCGTTTGCTCCTCAGCATGGCAGGGCTTTGCCCTGTGCTGTCCTCAGTGCTGGCATCAGTGGGGCCCATCAAAAAGGGTGTCTGCTCAGCCTGGGTTCCAAAAAAATTACTTTCCCGACTGGCATCAGAGGGGAGAGAAAAAGCAGTGTGGTCCCCTGACTGAGTGACCAGACTGTGGATAGAAGCCAGGGTTTTCAGCCTCAGGACACTGCGCAGGTCACTTTGCTTTTTGTCTGCCTCAGCTTCCCCATCGGCAAACCTCGACGTGTTCCTTCCAGTGCTTACCTGACTTTGCGTGCAATGGGGATGAACACGTAGGTAGAAATGTGCCTGAAATGCATGATAGGTTCATCTGCGTGCGTTAGGGAGTAGCATCATTCCACTTGCTACCTGTTAAACCCAAGGGGGCATCCCTGGTGACATTCCCATGCCCCAGTTTGGGGCCCCCAGACTGAGAGATGCGATTTAGGACTCTGGGTAGGTGAACACAGATGTTAAATACTTTCTTGCGATCATCCAGCTCTGGCTCGCTGGTGTTTTCAAGGGATGATGGATGACTACTGAACAGCTGAGATTCTTTGAAATGTTCTGCTTGCTGTCAAGCCCTGTCTTCTTGCCTGTCTATCCATCTCCTCAAAATAACTGTGTTCCACGTGTTCGGCTGGCTCCGTGGGGAGATCCTTGAGTGGGATAGCTGCGGGACTGCGAGGACTAAATGATTAAAAGCGGCATTTGTGTTGCTCTTTCCCCCTGAGGGTCTCGGAGCAATTTGCTGAGGTCTCCTTTAGACATGAGGTAAACAAGGCAGAGCCCAGAATGGTGCAGCAAATCAGGAGCAGCGTGGCGATGGAGCCCAGCAGTTCTCCCCTCCAGGAGTCATGTGTCCTTCTAGGACTGCGAAGAGCAAAGCGAGCTGCAGAGTGGGTAGAAGGGGGCATGTGGTGGGCCCTGGAGGGAGGCTGGAAGCTGCGAGATGACAATCGTCATGTCTGAGAAGTGATGTTGGTTCCATCCTCCTCCTCGCGCTGCATTTCTGTTGTTTGTGTTACCCCTCTGGGAGTCCAGCTAAGCAGGGAAGAAATTGCCTGGAAACGCCATCAGCCCACTTCTGATTCCCTTTGGAATTGCTGTTTCAGGCCCAGAGAGTTTGTATTAAGCCTACAACTTTGGAATAACAATTCTGTTTTCCATGATGAGTTGTTCTAGCTCCAGAGGCTCTTGTGGAAGTCTCAAGCTTGGGCTAGATTTCTCCCTCAGGCTGTCTGGAGAAGCTTTTCCAAGTGCTGAGACATGGGGTTGCCCACTGCTGGCTGCCTCCACTTTCCTGTCACTTCCCCAGAGCAGCTCCTGAGTTGCAGCAGCTTCATCTGCTGGAGACCAGAGCTGAGGCAAAGCATAAAGCAGGTGATAGAGGAGCAACACTCCTCAGCTCCACTCCACATAAGCCCCTTGAGATGTTCTGCTGCCCCACAATTAGGTAATAAATCAACTGGAAATGGTAATATTAAATATCAGGAGGAGCCTTGGCTTCCCAAACTGCTGGGTACTTCTATTTTAATTATAGGGTTGGTGCTTTGGTTTGTTGGGGTCTTTTTTTCTGTTTGAGTCATATTCGAGTGACTTTGCATGAGCAAAGCTGCGCAAGAGTGCGTCTCCGTGCTTGAGTTTGTTCACCTGTAGTCATAAATACGTGGAGCTTGTAGAAATCATCATTCTCCCTTAGAAAGGCTGTTTTTCAAAGGGGTGGGAAGAGCTGGGGTTAGAGCCAGGGACAGGGCTGGCTACCTGCAGCTTGTTCCATCCTTCTCCCCGTTCTTGGTCTTTCAGCTGAAGGTATCAAGCTTCACCTTCCTTGCTCAGGGTGATGTCTGCAGTTTAATTAGTGACTGCCACTTCCCTTGCAGGAAAGTCCTGTAGAGTTTCGTGGCGATGAAACTAATGAATGTCTGTGGGAATCGTTCCTGCAACATATGGCAATGAATATTTCTGTTGGGCTCGTTGTCGCTGTCCCACCGAATGCTGTGACGGGGAGATGTTTCCCCGTTTTGCTTTGAAAGTCAAACACTTGCACAGTCTGTAATATGTCTGTAGGATTTTTCCATAAAGATGAAAAGTGAGAGAGAGAAGGAGGAGGATTGTTGCTCCTTAGTTATTGCTTTGTTTTAATGACAAGAAGCCTTGGCCACTAAAATACAAGGTCTCTGCCTCCTGGTCCCCTCCCTATCCCCTAATACACAAACCTGGGGTGTGTTCTCATTTTCAGAGCTGCCGTGAGCCCTGTGCGTGTTGCATATTATCCAAGGTATGATTTTGGCCTTGCTGTGGTCTGATTTTTTTTTGGGCAAATCATTCCATGTGCCATCTGTTTTCACTCTTTGCCTCCAAACCCCATTGCCGAGCAGAAACACCAGTGCAGCAGGACTTGCCCTGTTGTGCCGGCGCAGCTCGGGGAGAGCTGTTTCCATGCAAACAGCCACCGTCTCCTGTCATTGCAGTCGTATTTCTTTTGTCCAGAAGATAAACTGCAGACTTTTGCTGCACCATAATCAGGGGCTGATCTAAACCTTAGGGAAACCGAGGGGTCCTTCAAAGGCAGGAAGCAGTGACAGCAGGCAGGCTGCCGGCCTTTGACCCCAGGGTGGAGGGCTCCCTCTTTTTTTCCCTGTTATCCTCTTGGTAACCAAGTACTTCAGCCTGCAGAGAGAGCATGGGAGGGATGTGCAGGAGCCAGGCACATCCCATGCTTTTGCCCTATCCCAGGTCTCACTGTGGGTAGAGCTGCATCCCTGGCGGTGACAAAGCTCAGCAGCTTGCGTGGTGATGGCAAGGGAAAGGATTTCTTGTTTCTCTTTTGGGCTGGTGAACAGTGGAGAGTCTCATCTGGAAATGGTATTTTGGGAAGCTTGTTCTGGAGGCTTCAGTTTCTCCTGAGCTGGTGTTCAATGCCTGGGCCCCAGGAGCACCAAATGGCACAGCACAGGTCTGTGCTAGACACTAACTGAGGTGCCGTCCTCTATAATGCAAATATTTAACTCTTCCCTCAAGTCAAAAGCTCCACCAGGATGAGTTAAAGGTTCATCATCTGTTATCTGATGGCATGGATTGCAGGGTACGATGGGCATATTCAGAACCATAACTGTAGCATAATGGGGGGTCCTGTGCTCTTTTTTTTTTGGTCTCTCTGTGCTGAGGTGCCCAGCTTGCTTAAAGGTGCTTCACAGAGCAAAAACTCTTCCCTGTGCTCCAAGCCCACTTTGGAAAGATGTTGTGTAAGTGTCTTGGCAAGCAAGTAACTTTTGTATTTAGACTGTAATTGGCTTTAAATTCCAAAGGTCCATTGCTAATGATATTCAGAGCAGTTTAATTAAAGGGGCACTGTCAAGTACTTCCTTTATAGTTTTTCGTTCGTGTGTGCTCTCCGCTGTATTACCCTTTTATTTTTTTGCAAGCTTGAAGGTAATAATTAAAGTAATTCTCTGCTGATTTTTGTCCTTTTCTATTTGGCAAACTTTGATCCATTATTATTTTTTAATGGAGGCGAGATGAACGTGGCCACTTTTGTTCCGTGACTGTTTTGGTTCAATACGGCGCCTTATTGCGCTGAGATCTCGCCGCTCTCCTGCCGGTGCCATCGCTTGGAGATGACATGGATGCAGCTTTGGGGAGGGTTGGAGGGTTGCTAAGGCAGCTGCAGGAGCTTGAGTGCCACTGGAAGTCTCTCTCAGCTGCCTTATACGCTGCTGGGAAGGACCCGAATCTTGGGTGAAAGGTGGGGTTTTGAATTCCTCAGAGTGAGATGAAAACAAATCTCACCTTTCCCTCACTAGGAAAGCCCATCTTTGTACAGGTAATGGTATTTTCCAAGGGAAAAAAAGATTGTATTTGCAAGGTGTCAGCTCATAAAAGAAGCAATCTCATGATCTAAGGTATAAAAATGCTCAGTGCTAAGCTGTGCCTTTGCAGTTTTCAACTCCAGACATAAATTGGGGATAAATAATTTGTCTCGGACTTCAAACTCCCTAGTTTCTGTGCTTGTTAAAGGGGAATAAGCAGGGCTGAAGGATCGCAGCTGACGGGCCTGCAGTCGGGGGCTTTTGCAGCAGCTCAGCTTGCTCTGCGCTCTTCACTTCCCACGTGTCTCCTCCATAGGAAGAGCTGAGGGATGCTTGTCCTGTCCTTGTCCCCCAGAGTGCTGCCTGGAGGGAAGCTGTGCCGTGTGGTGCAGTGGGTAGGATGAAACAGGAATGTTTTGCCTGGGTTTCTGGCAGTGCTGTGCTTCCAGTCAGCCTTGAGACCCCACGAAGTGGGTCAGGAGGGAAATAGAGACCGACCAAAAATCCTCTATACTCCCCAGCTGCTGCTCAAAGCTGCTCTGTCTTCCTTAGAGCAGCCAAGTGTGGAGAGGGCTATTTAGATCTGAGAGGATAAGGCAATAACCATTTTAAGGAAGATATTCGCAGTGGGTCAAATTTGAAACAATGAGAGTGTTTCTGCATGGCAGCCTCTGCCAGTAATTGCTTGTAATTGCTTCCCCTTCGGTGCTGCCTTTGCCCTCTCTCTTTTACAGGAGCTGCTGTCCCCTGGCCACCCCCCTTGGCTTTCTCCCCACCTTGTGCTTAGCAGGAGCACGTTTGCAGCAGGGGTTTTTTTGCAGACACTGTAAACAGCTCGATTGCATCCAGAGGGATAAAGGGTTCCTGCTTCCCATCTCCTGCCTGGTGTTATTTGGCAGCTGGTTATTGCAGCGGCAGTGAATTTGCACAAGGTTCGTGAGGTGTAGCTCAGGTCTGAGGTGCTGGGACCAGTGGCATTTTTTTATCTCCAGGCAGTAAATGAAGATGTGAAATGATGTGTCTGAGAGGAGGTCAGGGCTTTCTGGGGAGACCCCTGGCCACAGGTGGAGTCCCCATCCCTGGAGGGGTTTTAAAGCCGTGGAGCTGTGGTGCTGAGGGTCATGGTTTAGTGGTGCCCTGGCAGTGCTCTG
Source organism: Megaceryle maxima (assembly GCA_024605025.1). Classification (NCBI taxonomy): domain Eukaryota; kingdom Metazoa; phylum Chordata; class Aves; order Coraciiformes; family Cerylidae; genus Megaceryle; species Megaceryle maxima. The sequence continues at coordinate 93,268 of JANHGN010019135.1, read as the reverse complement.
TTAATGGTTGGACTGGATGATCCTAAAGGTCTTTTCCAACCACAACGCTTCAATGATTCTACGGCCTGTGCAACCTGGGCAGCAGTTTGCAGAGGTGGAGTGTGCCTAGGGAAGGGTCCTATATGTTCACGTGTGGCAGGTAAGCACACAAATCCTGTCTCTGGTCATGCCACGTGGACCATTGATGTGCAGACAAGGAGATGCATGCATACCTATGCAGAGACAGGAGCCAGCTGGGCTTTACATCAGGCTATGGACACCCTGGTGTGCAGCACCCTGTCTGAATCCAGCCCTTAGAGCCACCCTCCTGTTCAGCCCATTAAGGCTGGCGTTCATTTTCCCTGGTGAATCAATTCCTCAGTCTTTAAATGGTACCGTCCTTGTGCTAATCGTACAATAGGGCTGCTAATGAATGTCTCAATTATTTAATGTTTGAATCGAGTAATTATTTTCTTGAGGTAGCAAATTGAAGTTTTCAGGACGAAAAATACCATCCCCCCCCTTCCCCTTTCTTATGCTACTACATAATTAAGTAATTGAATAGCCAGTGATTTAATAGCTACAAGATCAGGAGTGACATATTTTATTCATTTTAAGCAAAAACGTTTCTTGTTCCTCCTCTTTCTCTCCAGGAGAAGCGCTGGCCACCCTCTGGGAAGGCCAGAAAACCAGCTGCAAAGCTTTACTGTTGCCTCTGTGCCATTTCTGTCAGCTTTTAAGGATTTTTTTCTTTTCTTTTCTGCCCCTCACATTGGCTGCCAGTGGGTGATTCCCTGGTGTGTCCGTGGAGGGTTGTCTCAGAGGGATGCTCTTGTGGATTTAACACCACAGGCGTGTCCCCCATCCTTCCTGCTTGCACACAGGCCGTGTCTCATGTGCTTTGCTGCTCTTGCCTTTTTTGGTGGGTGTTTGGAGGAAAGGGAAGAGCCCGGACACTGCTTATCATTGAACTGGGAGCTGTTTCTGCAGTCAGTGGTCGCAAATCCCCCCCAGGCAGTGCCCCGGTCTGGGAATTACCCTCCTTTGGAGGAGACACCCACCATGGGCACGGCGTGTTTGTCACACATCATCCCCATCTCGCTGTCAGTGAGAGATGCTGAGTGACAGTCACGCTTGCGAAAACCTCTCTACTCTTTTTAAATAAATAAAGAAGTTAATCACTAGGGAATTACCGTGCTCAGATGTTGAGACGTCCTGGGGATGAAAAGAAGTGTCTAAGGAACGAGAATATTTAGTGTCGACTGAGCATAAATCTGAATTACCCGTGTTTGCTCGTGCGTTAGCTGTACGTGGGTATCAGGGGTGGAGAACGTGAGAAGGTCTGTACAAATAATTCACCTTCCCTGCTTGTTTTTCTTCCATGGGTGGAAGGATCCTGGTTTCTTCAGAGCCGGTTGCTGTGGCTGGGTAATTTTTGCCAGTGGGATTTGATCTGTAGCTTGTTTGTTGGTAGTTGCTCGGGAGTAGAGGTTTTTTGTAGCCATAAAATGACCTGATAAAAAATGGATGATGTGTCATAATCTTGTTCTCCTGCCACAGAGAGAGGCCCAGGCAGGCTGTGATTGCTCCCTTCTTGGATGAATGCAACGTGAAGCTGTGCTCCTGGCGTGAGCGTTCGTGACCGTGAAGCTGAAACGGGCTTTCTTGGCACGATCCCCCCAGAGTTCAGACAAGTTCCCAACAGCCAACTGATGGGTGAGAGTGCTGGCAGAGGAGAAGCACAAATGTGCTGTCACTAGGCATCGGAGGGAATTCATTAACAGGGCTTAATTAGCAAATTCTAAGTGGCAGCGCTGCAGGGGGGAGCAGGGCTGGACCCATCCAGGTCACAGGGAGCATCCCACCAGCCGGATGGGTGTAAGGTAGGGATATGCATCCTTGCCTTCTTGGAAAAGGCCACTTTTGCAGGAATTAGGTGTGGATCTGCACAAACACATCCTCACAAAGCCATCCTGCTTGCTGGGAATGACAGAGCCGCTGTCCCCTGTGACAGGGTTAAACTCCTGTGACGGTGAGTGATGACTCACCAGATGACAAATGAGCCAGGGCTTTGGTGGCATTGCAACCAGATTTTCAAGGGCTTGGTCTGTTGTTAAAGAAATAGTGACTTCCTTGGTATTAGTTAAAACTTTGGTGCTGGAGACTGCTGCTTCTGCATCATCACATGTCTCTCTCCAGCCACAGCTTCCAATTTCCCCCTGTTTTTGAAGCCCCCTCAGATGGGGTTCTTGGTGGCCTTGCCGTAGCATCAACCCCTTTGAAGCCCTGGGGAATACAAAGGCCTTAAATGTGGTGGCCAACTATAAACCCAAACAGGAGCAGTGGTGATGTCTTCACAACCTTTTCCAGGTATTTTAAACCGCTGCTTTCTGGTGTCCTTATTTAACACGCATATTGTAATTAAGAAGAATTTCCTGTACTCCTTTGGGGCTCTGGAGAAATTTGAGAGCTGGAGGGTTTTGTATGTTATGTTAACACGCTTGTTAAGAGGGATAGGTCTCCTCAGCAGAGCTAAACAGAGCCCAGACAGCTGAGATGCTGGAGAACCTTTGGGAAGCACAAGTGTGGGATGGATTTGGGCGTGTGGGAGGGTCTGCTAGTATTTTCCACTGCTGTGCAAGGAGGAAGAGAGGAGGAGGTCGGGGCCCTTAGGTTTGGGTGTGAAGAGTGAGCTCAGGTGCCCAGAGAGAGCCTTGCCCCCATGTCATCTTGTAGAGTGATTCTCCTTCATGACCAGCACCTCATTTGGGGGGAGCTGGTGGATGCTGAATGTCCTGGCTCTCCCATTTCTGGTTATCCTGAACCATGTGCAGAGCATGGTTCCCATATCATTCAAGGGTTTAAATCATCCTTCAGCCTGGGCGTGGGTCTGTGTTCCTCTACCCGAATGCTTTGAGCCCTTTAGTTCGGTGAACTCAGCCTCCCGAGAGTTTTGCTGTTTGTGTGTCAGGATCCAACCCACCCAGGTGCTTCTTCAGAGCTTACTGGTCCCGTGGGCTGAGACTTGATCTCAATTCTGCAGCCTGGGCAGGAGGGTGCAAACACCCTGCTGGGCCAAGTGCTATGCTGGTGGCTTGAGGGCCTTTCTTGACTTGGAAGCTTTGAAAGTCAGTCACCATAGGCAGGTTTCAGCTCTGTAGCATTGCTGATGTCTTGGGAGGGGGAAGCAATTGGAATTTTTTTCTAGAATATGAGCTTGCTTGGGTGTTTTTTTCTGCTTTTATTTTGGTTCAGCTTTATCCAGCAGTTATTGATGATGTTAGAAGCTAGCCAAGGGTCGGACAGCAAAGAGAAACTTGGGGAGTCTTCACCTGGGACCAGTTTTATTCTTTCCCTTCGTGGTGCTGCAGTGCAGCTGTTTGCAGCTGTTTGCAGCTGTGTTTCTGCACCATGCCTCATGCACAGCCCGCGATAGGCCCCGGTGGGTTCCCAGCAGGACTTCCCTGCCGCTGCACTGTGCAGTGGTGCTGAGAGAGCTTGGATTTATGTGTCATGACTTCCCGAGCCCGCTTCTGCAACTGGTAAACAGCCTTGCCTCTCAGCTACATGTTACCCCTTCCTCGACGCTGGGCGAGTTCCTGGGTGTCCCCAGTGATAACCGTTACCAGATGTTTACACGTCTTGAGATGTCATCACCAGGGCTCCATTTCTTATGCCTCATTTCAGACAGAGAGGTTGTATTTTGTAAAGTTAACTTCCCCTCCCTTAATTCAGCTCTTCCCTGGGGCATGTACTTGTGTTTTCCAGCAGTTGCTTCCCCATGGTGGGGCACTGGGTTGTGGTGGGAGCATCCAGCCATGCCGGGAGCATCCAGCCATACTCAGCAACTCTGTTTTGGGCACCTGAGTGGCGGTTTAGGACCAGAGTGTGTCAGAGTGAGACGTGTTTCTTCTCAAAGGTGAAAGCTTCAGGAGTCTCTAGTTATCTTAATTTTACCTTGAGCGTTGTTTTTAGCTGCAAACTTGTGGGGTTTGGCTTTGCGGAGATGATAGAAATCAAAGATTTCACTCGTGAAGGTTTCACTTGGCTGAAAGTCCCTGCTGAATGAGGAGCGTGGGATCAGACCCCTCGTTTAGATCAATGGTTCAGAAAAAAAAAAAAAAAAAAAAAAG